>CABHPH010129433.1:45547-61924 GCA_902168325.1 Peromyscus nudipes
TACAAAAGCTTTTCAGTTTCAAAAGGTCCCATTGATTGATCGTTTGTCTCAGTGTCTGAGCTACTGGTGTTATATCTAGGAAGCGATCTCCTATGCCAATGCGTTCAAGACTACTTCCTACTTTCTCTTCTAGCAGGTTCAGAGTAGCTGGATTTATGTTGAGGTCTTTGATCCACTTGGACTTAAGTTTTGTGCACGGTGATAGATATGGATCTATTTGCAGCCTTCTGCACGTTGATATCCAGTTATGCCAGCACCATTTGTTGAAGATGCTTTCTTTTTTCCATTGTACACTTTTGGCTTCTTTGTCAAAAATTATATGTTCATAGGTGTGCGGATTAATGTCAGGGTCTTCAATTCGATTCCATTGGTCCACAAGTCGGTTTTTATGCCAGTACCAAGCTGTTTTTATTACTGTAGCTCTATAGTAGAGCTTGAAGTCAGGGATCGTGATGCCTCCAGAGGTTGTTTTATTGTACAGGATTCTTTTGGCTATCCTGGGTTTTTTGTTTTTCCATATGAAGGTGAGTATTATTCTTTCCAGGTCTGTGAAGAATTGTGTTGGTATTTTGATGGGGATTGCATTGAATCTGTAGATAGCTTTTGGTAAAATTGCCATTTTTACTATGTTAGTCCTGCCTATCCATGAGCATGGGAGATCTTTCCATTTTCTGACATCTTCTTCAATTTCTTTTTTCAGGGACTTGAAGTTCTTGTCATATAGGTCCTTCACTTGCTTGGTTAGCGTTACCCCAAGGTATTTTATGTCATTTGTGGCTATTGTAAAGGGTGATGTATCTCTGATTTCCTTCTCAGCCTATTTGTCAGTTGTATATAGGAGGGCTACTGATTTTTTTGAGTTGATCTTGTATCCTGCTATGTTGCTGAAGGTGTTTATAAGCTGTATCAGTTCCTTGGTTGAATCTTTGGGGTCACTCAAGTATACTATCATGTCATCTGCAAATAGGGAAAGCTTGACTTCTTTCTTTCCCATTTGTATCCCCTTAATCTCCTTATGCTGTCTTATTGCTCTGGCTAGAACTTCAAGTACTATATTGAATAAGTATGGGGAGAGCAGACAGCCTTGCCTCGTTCCTGATTTTAGTGGAATTGCTTTGAGTTTCTCTCCATTTAATTTGATGTTGGCTGTTGGCTTGCTATAAATTGCCTTTATTATGTTGAGGTATGTTCCCTGTATTCCTGATCGCTCCAAGACCTTCATCATGAAGGGGTGTTGGATTTTGTCAAATGCCTTTTCTGCATCTAGTGAGATGATCATGTTTTTTTTTTTCTTTCAGTTTGTTTATATGGTGTATTACATTGACGGACTTTCGTATGTTGAACCACCCTTGCATCCCTGGGATGAAGCCTACTTGATCACGGTGGATAATTGTTTTGATGTGTTCTTGGAGTCTGTTTGCCAGTATTTTATTGAGTATTTTTGCATCAATGTTCATGAGGGAGATTGGTCTGTAGTTCTCTTTCTTTGTTGTATCCTTGTTTGGTTTAGGAATCAGGGTAATTGTAGCCTCATAGAAGGAGTTTGGTAATGTTCCTTCTGTTTCTACTGTGTGGAACAATTTAGAGAGTATTGGTAGTAACTCTTCTTTGAAGATCTTGTTGAATTCTGTGTTGAAACCATCTGGCCCTGGGCTTTTTTTGGTTGGGAGACTTTTAATGACTGATTCTATTTCTTTATGAGTTATTGGACAGTTTATATAGTTTATCTGGTCTTGATTTAACTTAGGTATGTGGTACCTATCCAGAAAATTATCCATTTCTTTTAGATTTTCCAGTTTTGTGGAATAGAGGTTTTTGAAGTATGACCTGATGATTCTCTGGATTTCCTCAATGTCTGTTGTTATGTCCCCCTTTTCATTTCTGATTTTGTTAATCTGGATGCTCTCTCTCTGTCTTTTGGTTAGTTTGGATAAGGGCTTGTCTATCTTGTTGATTTTCTCAAAGAACCAACTCTTTGTTTCATTGATTTTTTGTATTGTTCTCTTTGTTTCTATTTTATTAATTTCAGCTCTCACTTTGATGATTTCCTGGCGTCTATTCTTCCTGGGAGACTTTGCTTCTTCTTGTTCTAGAGCTTTCAGGTGTGCAGTTAAGTCACTAGTGTGAGATTTCTCCAACTTCTTTATGTGAGCATTTAGTGCTATGAATTTCCCTCTTAGCACTGCTTTCATAGTGTCCCATAGGTTTGGGTATGTGGTGTCTTCATTTTCGTTGATCTCTAGGAATTCTTTAATTTCTTTCTTTATTTCTTCCCTAACCCATTGGTGATTCAGTTGAGCATTATTCAGTTTCCATGAGATTGTAGGTTTTCTGTAGTTTTTGTTGTTGTTGAAATCTAACTTTAAACCTTGGTGGTCTGATAGAACACAGGAGGCTATTCCAATTGCTTTGTATCTGTTGAGATTTGCTTTGTGGCCAAGTATGTGGTCGATTTTGGAGAAGGTTCCATGGGGTGCTGAGAAGAAAGTATATTCTTTTTTGTTAGGATGGAATGTTCTGTAGATATCAATTAAGTCCATTTGGGTCATGACATCAGTTAAGTCCTTTATTTCTCTGTTAAGTTTCCATTTAGGAGATCTGTCCAATGGTGAAAGTGGGGTGTTGAAGTCTCCCACTATTAATGTGTGGGGTTTTATATGTGGTTTAAGCTTTAGTAGTGTTTCTTTTACATATGTGGGTGCCCTTGTGTTTGGGGCATAAATGTTCAGAACTGAAACTTCCTCTTGGTGGATCTTTCCTGTGATGAATATGTAATGCCCTTCTAGATCTCTTTTGATTGATTTTAGTTTGAAGTCTATTTTGTTGGATATCAGGATGGCTACACCCGCTTGTTTCTTAAGACCGTTTGATTGGAAAGTCTTTTCCCAGCCTTTTATTCTTAGGTAGTGTCTGTCTTTGTATTTGAGGTGTGTTTCTTGTATGCAACAGAAAGATGGGTCCTGCTTTCGTATCCATTCTGTAAACCTGTGTCTTTTTATAGGTGAATTAAGTCCATTGATATTAAGAGATATTAATGACCAGTGGTTGTTCATTCCTGTTATTTTTTGGTGGTAGTGTGTCTGTACTTCTTATCTTTGGGGTTAAATGCTGTGGTGTTATCTATTGCCTATGTTTTCAAGGGTGTATCTGACTTCCTTGGGTTGGAATTTTCCTTCTAGTGCTTTCTGTAGGGCTGGGTTTGTGGATAAGTATTGTTTAAATCTGGCTTTGTCTTGAAATGTCTTGTTCACTCCGTCTATGGTGATTGAAAGTTTTGCTGGGTATATTAGTCTAGGCTGGCATCCATGGTCTCTTAGTGTCTGCATTACATCTGTCCATGTTCTTCTGGCTTTCAAAGTCTCCACTGAGAAATCGGGTGTTATTCTGATGGGTTTGCCTTTATAGGTCACTTGGCCTTTTTCCTTTGCTGCTCTTAATATTCTTTCTTTATTCTGTATGTTTAGTTGTTTAATTATTATGTGGCGAGGGGACTTTTTTGGGGGGTCTAGTCTGTTTGGTGTTCTATAGGCTTCTTGTATCTTCATAGGCATTTCCTTCTTTAAGTTGGGAAAGTTTTCTTCTATGATCTTGTTGAATATATTTTCTGCGCCTTTAAGTTGGTATTCTTCTCCTTCTTCTATCCCTATTATTTGCAGGTTTGGTCTTTTCATGGTGTCCCAGATTTCTTGGACATTTTGGGTCATGACTTTATTGGCTTTAGTGTTTTCTTTGACTTATGAATCTATTTCTTCTACCTTATCTTCAACGCCAGAGATCCTCTCTTCCATCTCTTGCTTATACTTGCATCTGAAGTTCCTGATCGTTTACTTAGATTTTCTATTTCCAGCATTCCCTCTGTTTGTGTCTTCTTCATTTTTTCTATCTCCCTTTGCAGGTCTTGGACCTGTTTCATTGCTTTTTCATGGCTTTCTTTCAGTGCTTTATTGTTTTCTTCCAGGACTTTATTGTTTTCTTCTAATTTAATTGACCTTTCCTCTAGGTTTTTACAGCGTTCTTGCCATTTTTTGTCTGTTCCTCTATATAAGCCTCTACCTTCTTCATGATGTTATTCATAAGGCTGTTTTCTTCTGCTTCTTCCAATTTTTGATGATCAGCTCTAGATGTTGGAGGAGGGCTAGGTTCTGGTGATGCTGTATTGCTCTTCATTTTGTTGTATGTACTTCTGCCTTGACGTCTGCCCATCTCCTTGTGCTGGATCTTGGTCTTATCGGTGCACTTGGTGCAGAAAGAGCTGACAGATTCGGGACTCTCTTGTCCAAATGGGAATCGCGAGGCAGGTTGGAAGCTGTTGTCCAGATGGGAAGGCCGAAGCAGGATGGGAGTTATTGTCCAGATGGGAAGTCCGAAGCAAGATGGCAGCTCTTTGTCCAGAAGGGAAGTCTGGGGCAGGATGGGAGCTTTGTCCAGAAGGGAAGTCCAGGGCAGGATGGGAGCTGGGGCCGGTCTCCAAGTCTCAAATAAACAATTCTAAATGGAGTCAAAACCAGGTTCCTGCTTCATGTCTCATATGGGCTAGACATGCAACATGCAGGCTTGAGCTACTCTGGTGGGTTCATAACACATGGACTTGACCTATTCCCGCCGAGTTACACAGAGGTTTCTGTAAGCCACACAACATGGTGCATGGTGAATTTAGCCTTTGCTAGTACAAAAAAAAAAGAGGTTTCTGGGCTACATGCTGCTATGATAGAAGCATAGACCCCCTGTCTCTGAGAGTTGATGGCTCCCAGAGCTGGCTGAAAATGTATCACCGCCATGTTGTAAAGCTGAGGTGGGTGGAGCCAGCAGCCACAGCAGCTGTTTCAGTTTTACAGTTGCTGCAGTCTAAAGCAATAGGTTCACAATAAGACAGATTCAGACGGAACAAGACTTTAAATGCTTTACAAAGTGTGTAAAAATATATGTAGGCTTGGAAGAGAGAGAAAAAGGAATATATGCAGTTATATAAAAAAATACATAGACTTTAAAAATAAAGTCTTTAAGGAGACAGAAAAGGTAGTATAAAAATAAGCCACGTAAAGATGGATATCACACAGAGAATCTGGATTGTGTTGTCTTTAGGATTTTTAACTGCAGAAAAACATTTGAACATAAAAGCTGTTGAGTCAAACCAATATGTATATTTTAAAGATACCCTGATTTCAAAATTTGGATGTAAGGATATGTTGCTTTGGAAAGGAGGCTCTGCTTTTGTTTCCACAGAAAGCCGGAGGCTATGGATTTGTTCCTGATTAAGATACATCAGGTTTGACCAGCCAAGACCTCCTGAAAGGTCTCCAATGACACCATGGCCCAGATGATCCAACATCCAGAACAGTTTCAAGGCAACTGGCTCAGACAATACACCCTCATGGACTACTCCATAAGCCTAAAATTTTCTTTATGTTCCCATAAGATACAGTGCCCCCCTCCAGCAGGAAGTAGCAAGAGAAGCTACGCCCAAATTTCCAAATATACCAAGCTGGCTTTGGAGATGAAATTGGCTCACTCCTTCTCTAAACCTGAGCATATTGCTAAAAAAAAAAAAAGGTTGAGAGATTCTTGTGTCCCAAATCAAAAGAGCCATCTCGTGTGGGACAGATAAAAACCAAAATTTTTATTTAAAATGGGTTGATTATAAATGCAATCTCTTTCTAAAGAAGAAAAGTGGATAGTTTAGATATGATAGGATAAAAAGGTAGATTAATGAACCTACTTTTTTTTTAAATTTATTTATTTTTTAAATTACACTCATGATATTCATTAATTACACTCATGATATTAATCACACTTGTGGTATTCATAGATTACATTCACAGTATTCATTCAATTTTATATATATATATATATATTTAATTTTAAATGCTGAATGTCATTTATTGAAGGGGGAGGAGGTCTTAAATACAGGCTTACAGCACAACAGGAGGACCCCGGAGGGCAGATGTTCGCTACTGATGTTTTACAATCTTGCTTCTAACGCCCATTATTCAGGATACACAGACAAGGAACTTCTCTTAAGCATTCAGGAGGGTAGAACCTGGCAGGGAATTAGCATAGGGAGGATATCAAGGTCGAGGTGCGCAAGCAAGGCAGCAGTTACCCAAAATGGGGGCCAGGGCCCTACAGGTCCCCCTTTTATTAAAAAATGAGCTTCTGACTTGGGTTACGTGAGATGTCAGCAGGTCACCTTATCCGTCATGGAGACGCCTGCCCAGGCCACACAGGTGCTCTGTCTTAGGTTGGTGAGAGCCCCCCAGGCATTACCCATCTCTGAATACTCATTTTCATACAGGCTCAATCGTGTGTGAGCTGCATAGTTAATTGTTGCCAAAGATCTCAAAGTGGTACTGGGCTTGCAATCTGTGTGTTCGATACAAAAAAGACCAACAGAGGTCCTATCTCACCCATAGCCAGTAGGCTAAAGGCAACTGAGCCATTCCCTTCCTTAACGAGCCATACTGTATGTTGGTGTTCTTGTAAGATAGTATCCCCAAAGCAACTGGAACTTGAGTTTATAAATTTATAATTTTCAAAGCCAATCGAGATGTACATAACTACCGAATTAAATTTATCATGCTCAATAGAATGAAAGATTAACTAACTGTGGTAGCTACTTTTGTTGCCAGGGTCTCCATAGTAAGCAATTATGAAATGGTAATCCCAGAAAGAGTAGCAGTGGTGGGCGCCATTGTTATAACAGCAACAGCGGCAGCAGCAATGTCAAATTCTCTTGTGGATTGTGTGGACATCCACTGGTATGGATACAACCCCAGTAACACGTACTGCCAAGGCCCATTTTTCTTGATCCCAGCACGACTTTAGCTGGCAGCTCTTCTGGAGAATCCAATCTCATGGTTACAGTTCCTAGGCTTATGTTATTGCTTGCCAAAGCTGGTGATATTGGGCTCTCAATCTCCATTGGCATCAGAAGGGTAGATTTTTTTCATGAAGACCCATTAGGTCTCTGTCATGTTGGGCAATGAACCTACTTTTAAAGAGTAATAACTTGTTTAAAAATGTTTTACATTGCTATGGATTTTAGTTTATTGATACAAGTTTAAACTTAATTTTGTTATACTGTATATATATATATATATATATATATATTTCTATTCTCCTTTGAGGTATTATGTTTATGTAACTTATTTAGATTGTAATGGATAATTAAGAAATACAGATTAATAATTAGTCTTCTATGATAGTCAAATTTGTACCATGTTAGTTAAGTTTTCTAGGTATACACAGATATAATTCAGTTAGGTAGGTAATCTTCAAACACTTCAAAGGCCTACAGAATGTGACATTTAAAATGTTTTCAAAATTTAGACTTTATGGACAATGAGACATGTCTGCTCCTGGCAGCACCAATTTACTTCAGAGAGGAGGATGGACATCGAAGACACTCTGTATGGAGTTTATCTTCTTCTTGTCAAAAATAGCCATTTGGGCAAGAAACTGGTCTTGCCGGGACTGTTTTATTGACTGGACATGCAGGACCCCATAGGAAGGTGACCACTGAACTTTGCTTGGCGAAATGGTCCTTCAGGTTCCTGCTTTGCAGAGGAAACTGTCAGACATTCTACAGGACACAGAGAGAAGTGACTGAGAGACTCTAAGCCTGTGGGCTAAAGACAGATGCCCCAACTCTACAAAGGAACATTAGGTGACTGTCCAGGCTGCCAGCTGTCTCTGTCTACCTTGCAAGACTCCCAAAAGTTGCTTGCATCCTTCTCCCATTTCTCAGGTAATAGTATATCCTTCTGGGGTCTTTGATGTAGTTCAAGACTAGGGTTATAATTTCCTCAGTTATGATAAAATATAAGTTAAATATAAAACCTTAGACTCACAAATATAAGATAGATATGTTAATGTCCTTAATTTTGACAAATACAAATAGACTAGTTATTATAAATAGACTAGACTGTGTAACTGTAATTCTTAATTGATAGTTGTTTTGTTATCTGTAATTTTACTATTTGAAAGTTAAAACCTTCCTTTTTGAAAAAAAGAAAAGGGGAAGTGCTGTGGGATGTTCTCTATGTTAAATGTGTTGCTCTGATTGGTCAATAAAAAAACACTGATTGGCTAGTAGCCAGGCAGAAACTATAGGCAGCACAAGGAGAGAGGAGAATTCTGGGAAGTGAAAGGCTAAGGCAGAGAGACGCTGCTAGCTGGTGCCATGAGTACCAACATGTAAGATACTGGTAAGCCACAAGCCATGTGGCAAAGTATAGATTTATAGAAATGGGTTAATTTAAGATATAAGAATAGTTAGCAAGAAACCTGCCACGGCCATACAGTTTATAAGAAATATAAGTCTCTGTGTGTTTACTTGGTTGGGTCTGAGCAGCTGCAGGACTGGCAGGTGAGAGAGATTTGTCCTGACCTTGGGCCAGGCAAGACCAGGAAAACTCCAGCTACAAAGTGATTTGTTCAGGCCCTTCTTATTTCTCTATCCTTGAATATATTTTGAACTCTGCTTAATTATCTTTTCAGGAACTGTATGATTTAAGGTGTCATCAAGACTGCACTCTTCCAAAAGCTCCAAGGAAAATCTGTCCTTTATATCTTCCATCTTATAAGGCTGCAATTATTCCTTGACTTGTGATCATGCCACCGCAGTCTTTGCTCTATCTTTACATGGCCTATCTCTGTGTTTATGAATCTGTGTCAAATCTTTTGCCTCCCTCTTATAAGGATACACGAAATGGCATTCAGGCTCACCTCATGTCCCTATCTCAAGATCCTTAACCAAAGTCACATCTACAAAGATGCTTTTTCCACATGAGGCCTAATTTTGAGGTTTCACATTGGGACCTAAGCAAGAATTTTCATCATCATCTGGGTTTTACAAGAGTACTACAACTCTTCTTTAAACACTCACTAATCTCTCTATATTAAACAGATATGGGGGAGCTGCTTGTGTTAAGGTATGGGAGCAAGGAGAAAATCTTGGTGGAGTATTACACAGTGAAGTAATATCTGACCCACAGACTTGAATTTATATACTTGAAGCCTCATCCTCTGTTATAGTTTTGAGAAACAATATCTTCAATTATCTGTGGAGGTGACATATTATATACTATATGCTGAACATAAAGCTATGTTTATATTCATATAGTGAGTGTGAGTGAATTGTGGGAATTATCTCTATCTTGCAAGCTTATCCTAAGATGACCTATAAGTGTTCATTTCATTTACAGGAAGCAGGCAGAATGCAAAGATAACTCAGCTTGGGGATAGGAAAACTGAATTTTTTGTGAGCTTTAGTCCCGTACACTGGTTGTGAGCAATCAATGATTTTTCTGGGTCTTGGTATCTTGGTCTGTAAACTGGCAATGTTGATATCTGCACTGTCTACTTCTTAGGGAAGAGGCCAAGTGTCTGTCCATTATCCAACTTTAAGATTGTCAAGTTGTAAGAACTAGATATGGTGGTGGAGCAGGAAGCTATAAAAAATATCTCTCAGATCCTTTCACAAAATATCTTGGGAATTTCAGCATCCAGTTACCAAGGTGACCTTTAATTCAGCGGAGTGCAGAACTGTGGGACTGGAACATTCTTTGGGGCTCATGCACAGAGAGCAGTGATGGCTGGCCACTCAGTCATATCCTCCCAGGAAGCATGTGATGGAGTGTCCAAAAGCCTGGGCAGATTCTATAGAGGGCTCAAATCAAGGTGGGGTGGGAGAGTGCAGTGATCAGGTGTGTGTGTGCTCATATATCACCTTTCCTTTGGAAGCTCAGGCTTGGGGGCCTACAGCTAAGAAATGTGCTGCTTACACTGAACCTTCTCCATGAACAAAGTTGGTGATTTAACATTGATGATACACATCAAGGAAAGATTGTGGCTATGTCTACTTTGCAACCCAAGATTTCTTTGAAATAAAACTTAGGGCTGCAAACAATATCTATGATAATGTTTCACAACTCCACTTCCCAAGAAAGGCAGGGGTGACAGGGAATTAAGAAAGGCTAAATTCCTTGGGAAGCCGAGTGAGTTATTATTGGAGTATTTTTGGAACAAATGATCATTTAAAAAGAATAGAAAGAGGAATGGCCTACTCAGCACTCTATGGCAGCCTTGTGAAGAGAAAGTCAGCCTGAGCGCCAAGGCCTCTTTTCTGCTGTTCCTCAAAGGTGACCCTGTGGCAAATATACAAGCCTTTCTTCACTGGAACAGGTCAATTGGGGCCTTCAGCATCATGTGAGAGATGGAACTCTAGAAGAAAAGCTTGGTACAAGTTTTTTTTGCTTTTCAAAATATAAGTGGCCTATGCAGAAGAACAGCTGGATAAAGGCAAAGCAAACTCATTAAGGCACTGGGCAGGCTGCTATGTGATTGGTCTTGCTATCTCCAAGGAAGAAGGGCTGTGGATCCATCATGACAACAGCCTAGGCTGTGTGGGTGTTTTCTGCACAGCACCCAGGAAATGAGAGCCAGGAAAAGGTGTCAACATATTTTTCAAACTTGCTGTTACCAGTGTGATCCCTCTCTCCAACAATTACCTAATTGTCACTAAGTGCCTCCTACCTGCTAAGGATGTAGTCATTTGATGTTGTGCCAGTTCTAACAAATGCCCTGCGGAACAGCCATTAGAATGAACTCCATCTCTCATATAAGAGAGCAGAGCATGGAGAGAGGAAGTCATCTACCAGATCCTCCTGGCTATGTATGGTAATCCTGGATTTCACTCTCCAAGGATACTAGTTATAGTTAGAAACAGAGGGTATAGGGATGGAGTTGTTCCTTTTTTCTGGAGGACCTAATTTGTGCTTAGTAATAAAAGCTGCAAATTATTGATTACCACTCTCTGTCAAGCATCTCTCCATTCAATCCTCACCATATCTCTGAGAGTACAGCATTATTATCTTCATTTGGAGACTCAAGAAATTGTGGTTCCTGGGAAGTTATGCCAGTTGATTAAAACACAGCTAATAAAAGCAAAACTGGGATTTTATACATTAAGTCAGTAGTTCTCAAACATTTTGATTTCAGAACCTGTATACTATAAAAACTTATTGAGGATAAATACACAGAGAAAAGATGGGTGTTTGACAAGGGCTAGGGGAGGATGAGAAGGAGAGTGAGCACCCAATGGGCATGGACTTTCCTTTAAGGATGAAGAAAGTGCTATGGAACTAGAGAGAGGTGATGGCTGCACCACCCTGTGAATATGTTCAGTGCCAACAATTATGCACTTGAAAATGATGAATTTCAAGTCATGCAGATTTCATCTCAATAAAACCATAATACAGTGAGGTAAAGCAACAACAGTTTACTGAGGCCTCCAAGGCCCTTTTATTTATGTGGGTTGTAGCTATCCATGTTAACAATAATAGGAAGAAACTAAAATGTTTATTTATTATTTATTTTTAAATTAAAACATGAAACCCAGTACAGGAAAATATAAATATTTGTATGAAAATAGCTATATTTTCCAAAACAAAATTTGTGCTAAGAAAAAGAAGCATTGTTTTACATTTTTGCAAATGTCTCTGATGTCTGGCTTGAGAGGACACAGCTGGATTCTCACATCTCTATTTGGCTATGATATGTTGCTTTGGTTTTTTATGAAGAAAACCCAGGCTCTCACAGATATGCAGTAGAAAAAAGAAAGAGAACTTAATGTGCTTTTGAGATCAGTTGAGACATTCTTCTCAGACAGGACACCAAAGCCTGACCAGTAAGCTTGAGTTGTTTCTCCTAAAATAAACACAGTATTAGATGTGAACCATATCTGTGAACCCTCCCTGCTCAGTTTCAATGAACCCCATTTGACTCCCCTGTTCTTTGAATGGATTTTCTGCCCATTCATAGTTTGATAGTACTGTACATTGGTCACTTAGAAACACTAGTGCCCTGACTAATCTACAGTGCCATGTGTATTTTGACATGTTTCACTCTAGAGTATCACAAAATCACACTAATTAACATTGCCACATCCCTCACTGGAAAAACCCCTTAACTGTTGCAAAGCTGTCATGATCACAGTGGTGGGTACTTGCTTTTCAAAATTTTAATCTTTGCTTAAATGCTCAAATTTTGTCATTGGCAAAATAAATACAGTTGTTCTCCTTGGAGTGACAGGCTTACTCAGTTCATCTACAAGAAAATGTCTGCCAAACACCCAAGTCTGAATAACATTAGTCATTCTTTCAAGTAAATATGACAATCTATGAAAACTCAGCCAGTTCAGATGACAACTCCAGTCATGCTAGTGCTTTGCCTTAAATCAACCATTGCACTTGGTTTCTACCAAAGAAGTGCTTTAGCATATCTCTCATTTCATCCCAGAGAATTTAAAAACTATGGGGAATCAAGGGTCAATCAAGGCCCTCTAAATCAATAGAATTGATGCACATGAACTCACCAAGACCGAGACAGCATGCACAGGGCCTGCACCAGATGAGATCCTAGAGCTGAGAGAAGTGGACACATGTCCCCATCCCTAACCCTAAAGCTATGTCCAACTGATAACCACTTGAAAATGAAAATTTAGTTTTCTCTAAGGGAGTCTCACTAGGGAAACAAACTCTTCTTAAGGGTAGGCTACATCCCCAACAGTAGATGGTCGGCATCTTTGGAGGTTCTTTGTCTCATAATGTCATGTCAGGGATTTTATTTTTTAATTTTCTCTTATTTTTTTTACTTTTATTTTATTTACATTTTTACTCAATTATCTTTTTATCTCTCTTTTTATCCTACAAGTCTTTTGCATATATATTATGACTTTCAGTTTAGTGTTTTTATGGGATTCCTGGGTGTACAAACAAGTGGGTCTCTACATCTATATCTGTTTCTTGTGCCTTCTTTTGGGCTCTTTCCCTTCTGATTGTTTGTTTGTTATGTCCTATTAGAATGTGTTAGTTTTTGTTTTATTTTATTTTATTATATTTTATTTTATTATTATCCCTTAGAAGTTTTTTTTTTTTTCCAGACAGGGTTTCTGTGTGTAGCCTTGGCTTTTCTGGAACTCACTCTGTAGAACAGGCTGGCCTGCAACTCACAGAGATCCACTGGCCTCCAGAGTGCTGTGATTAAAGGAGCATGCCACTACCACCCAGCTAGCCTGTTTATTTTCTAATGAGAAACAGAAAGGGAATGGATCTTGTAGATATAACCAACTGTCTTATTAAATAAGAAACACAGAGCCAATGTAAAGATAAAAGCCCAAGAGGTCAGAGCTAAGAGCCTTACCCGCCTGCTTCAGCTAGCCTCTTCAGCCAGGAGACCTCTCCGAAAAAGGAGCTACTTCCTGTGCGTTTGTCTTATAAAGACTTCCTGTTCTGCCTTCTCATTGGTTGTAAACCCAACCACATGACCGTCTCGTCACTGGCTGTCTGTGGTCACTCCAGGTCTTCTATGGTTGGTATTGAGATTAAAGGCGTGTGTCTCCAATGTTGGCTGTATCCTTGAACACACAGAAATCTACCTAGTTCTGCCTACCAAGTGCTGGGATTAAAGGTGTGCACCACCGCCGCCCTGGCTTTCACTATGGCTTGCTAATAGCTCTGACCCCTAGGCAATTTTATTTATTAACGTACAAATAAAATCACATTTCAGTACAAATAAAATACCACTATAGGATCTGAATGAGAGGTGAGTTGGGGAGGAACTGGGAGGGAAAACTGTAATCAGGATATATTATATGATAAAAATTCTATTTTCAATAAAAGGGAAAGAGAGAAAATTATTTTTCACTACTTTGCTGAGGGCATTCTTAGATGAAGCTGTCTTTTCTTATGTTTAACTGCAAATGTATGGTAGTGAACAATCCTGTACCAACTATTGCTCTCATTCCAATGGAAAAAGTCATAGTGGAGAGAGCACTTTTCTATTGTTGGGAAGACAGGCTTGAACATGTGGAGTCACTTGAGAGACTTGGGAGGCTGCCAGTGACCCCCACACATATTTCACTCCCAAAAACATTGCACATGATTCCACACCATATCTGCTTATGCTGTCTCCCTTAATAGGCTCTTTGGTGGCTTTCCACCAACTGTAAAACCAGGCTTAGCCTTGGCTACTATTTCCAGTCCAGGATATGGAGCTTCATCTAGATGAGCTTCTCACTAGCTCTCACACCTGCTCCTGCTTCCCCTCCTCACCATAGCATGAATCATTGGAGGAGCTTATCCTCCACATTCCAGGGCCCCTGCCCCTTGGGTAAGCTTTTCTGGTGTTTAAATACAAATGATCATGCTTTCCATAGAGCTTCCAGAGCTGAAGATAAGAACCTTTTCTCCTGTTTTCCAGGTAGCCTCCCTGTTGTTGTGAGTAGCTGTCCAGTCATCCTTGTTCCACAACTAGTCTCCTCCTATGAGTGGGTACATACCATGTTTGTCTTTCTGAGTCTGGGTTACCTCACTCAGGATGATTTTTTTCTAGATCCATCCATTTGCCTGCAAACCTCATGACGTCATTGTTTTTCTCTGCTGAGTAGTATTCCATTTTATATATGTACCACATTTTATTTATCCATTCTTCAGTTGAAGGGCATCTAGGTTGTTTCCAGGTTCTGGCTATTACAAATAATGCTGATATGAACATAGCTGAGCAAGTGACCTGGAAAACAGGACCCCAAGAAAGACATGGGGATCGCCCAATGACGGAGAAATGGATGAGATCTACGTGAATAGTCTGGACGTGAGTGGGGGTAATGAAGGGCGAGGGTCAAGGGAAAGAGAGCTTGGGGGAGCGGGAGATCCCAACTGGATCAAGAACAGAGAGGGAAAACAAGGAATGTTCATGGTAAATGAAGACCACATGAGAATAGGAAGAAGCAAAGTGCTAGAGAGGCCCACAGAAATCCACAAAGATGCCCCCACAATAGACTGCTGGCAATGGTCGAGAAACAGCCCGAACTGACCTACTCTGGTGATAGGATGGCCAAACACCCTAATTGTTGTGCTAGAAACCCCATCCAATGACTGAGGGAACTGGATGCAGAGATCCACAGCCAGGCCCCGGGTGGAGCTCCAGGAGTCCAATTGGCAAGAAAGAGGAGGGTTTATATGAGCGAGAATTGTTAAAAGCAAGGTTGGATAAAGTACAGGGACAAATAGCCAAACGAATGGAAACACATGAACTATGAACCAATGGCTAAGGGGCCCCCAACTGGATCAGGCCCTCTGAATAGGTGAAACAGTTGATTGGCTTGATCTGTTTGGGAGGCATCCAGGCAGTGGGACCGGGTCCTGTGCTCAGTGCATGAATTGGCTGTTTGAAACCTGGGGCTTAGCAGAGAAGCTTGGCTCAGCCTGGGAGGAGGGGACTAGATCTGCCTGGGCTGAGTCCACCATGTTGATCTCAATCCTCAGGGGAGCCTTTGCCCTGGAGGAGATGGGAATAGGGGGTGGGCTAGGGGGAAGGGGAGCGGGACGGGAGGGGGGGGAACAAGGGAATCTGTGGCTGATATGTAAAATTAAATTATATTGTAAAATAAAATAAAATAAATTCAAAAAAAGAAATCAATTAAAAAAAAGAACCTTGTCTCTAACACTCAGTAGGCTGAATGCTGCATTAGTAAGAGTGTTTCCTGCTCCCTACTCTGAGAGCTCCTAAAGAGTAGCTAGCAAGCCTTGCTTCTTCATTTTCCCACAGTGCAGTTCATTCTCAAGATGGGGCCATGTTTAGTGAATTGCTCAGGGTTACAAGGACTCAGCAGCAGTAGTCAGATTATAAAACTCAAAAAGGTTATCTCAGGGGTTTGAAAGATAGCTCAGTCAATAAAGTGCTTACCTCACACACATGAGGACTTGAGTTTGATCCCCAGAGCCCACAGAAAAATCTGGGGGTGTGGCATGCACTTGTGAACACAGTTCTGGGGAGGCAGAGATAGGTAAATACCTGGGGTTCATTAGCCATCCAGCCTAGTCTACTTACTGAGCACCAGGAAATGGGGCACCCTGTGTCAAAAGACAAGGAGGGGATGGTTAGATGGCTCAGTGGTTAAAGCCTTTTCCTAGCAAGTCTGAAGACCAGAGTTTGGATCCCCAGAACCTGTGTAAATCCCAACAAGGTATGGAAGTCCACTTGTAATTCCAGTCTCAAAGGTAGAAACAGGGAATTTCCTGCTATGTGGCTGCAGCAATGTCTACTCAGAGATCATGGGCACATCATGTTTGAGTCCCATGTAATGGTACATTAGTATATTCAGACATGCTTCTAAAGTTGGCCTTATTTCAGGAATGGTGAAGAGGAAGTACACTTCTGGACTACATCAGGGACTTTGCTCCTTTAGTGAACCTTTGAGAGGAAGGAGCCCCTGTCACTAGGCTACACTCAAAGTGCTAATGCCTCCCTTCTTTCCAGATGGTGTACTGCAGAAGGCTGAATGCAACACACACACACACACACACACACACACACACA
>CABHPH010129436.1:0-57129 GCA_902168325.1 Peromyscus nudipes
TAGGACTAACACAGCCTGGGGTGATTCCCACTGGGCTAGCACCATAAAACCTTCCAGAAGGGCCTGACCAGTCTATAGAACTGCGGGGATAGTTGCGGCCTGTAAATGTTTGTCCTCTCGTGTCCCCCAACTGGTGTTGGCTAACAGTAGGTATATCCCAGAAATCTAATCCTGTAGCCAGCTGACAGAAGTCAGGAGTGAGTGGCGGCCACCAGGAGTAAGGGGCGTGGTTTGCAGTAACCCTGCAGACCTCCTTCCCCGTTTGTGTTAAAACCCACCAGGTAAGCTTTTTAATAGCATGGGGGCTTTCTTCAGAAATGCAAAAGAGGGGGAGGAGTAGTAGGCAGACGATGAAGCAGGGGTTGACTCCTCGAGGCCGTGACGAACAGGTCCCACCATTGAGAGGTCCGTGGCTCCCTTTGTTTTCCAAGCTGCAGGTGTTTCTGTAAGGGAGGCAAAAGAATTTTTGTCTCAGGACTATGTCCTGGACATAACAGTTATTATTTTCTTAGTCTAGGGAGGCAGCTTGTGTAGAGTAGGGCTTAATCAGCCTTTCTGGTAGCCAATGAGCTCCATTGGAATCATAGATGCATGCAGACCCTTTTCCCCAGATTATAACTGGATCAGGGCCGCCCCATTTTTCGGTGATTGGATCTTTATAAAGGGCCTGAGCATATCCTTGTTTAGTTTCTGGGTGCCAATGTCACTCAGCCGCAGATTTTTCAAAAATATCCAATGTTAAAAATTTTAACACAAGGAGAGCATGAGAAAGCAGAGCTTTTGGTTTCCCTTAAGGGGAAACAATATCTCTTGTGAGCTGAGTTTATTAAGAGTATTTTTCAAAGGTTGGTGAGCTCTCTCCACAATACCCTGGCCTTAAGGGTTATAGGGTATTCCAGTGATGTGTTTAATTCCTAATTGTAAACAAAACTGTTTAAATTTATTACTAGTATATCCTGGGCCATTATCAGTTTTTACATATTTTGACTGACCCAGCACTGTGAAGACATGTAACATATGATTGATAACATCTCTGGTGGCTTCTCCATTGTGAGCGGAGGCACAAATAAATCCACTGAAGGTATCTACAGTAACATGTATGAACTTTAGTTTGCCAAAAGAAGGAACATGGGTGACATCCATCTGTCATATTTTGCAGATCTCTGAAGTATGAGGGCTGTCCAGGTATCTGAATAGACAAACTTTGTTTCTAATTACTTGCTTCAAGTTCAACCCTGAAAACATATGCAAGGGACTGAGTGAATGAGCAAACTTATCCCTGTAATATTACTGTTATGCCCAGATCATGTCCCCAAAGAAGCCACCGGGGACTTTAGGTACAGAATGCAAAAGCAAGGTTTATAGTTCTTATTACAGGCCATGGTCAGGGAAGCTCATCAGAGGACTCACTCGTAGGCTTGTCCTTTCTTGGGGAAGTTAGTTTTTGTAAGCAAAACCCATCAAATTTCTTAGAGGGGAGGGGGTTAGTACAGGTCCATCCTTGATTGGTCCAGTTTTTCCCAGGCCTGGACTTGGTCTTATCTGTTTGCCCTGTCAGGAGTTTTACAACCCATCTCCGGGGTCCGTGAAGTTTGGGATGTTTTATGACCACTTAGCCTCTGCCAAATGGTTGAATATCCTGACTCTGTGTTTCCTTAAGTTTCTGTAGCTGATAAAGCCACCTGGGAAGAAGGGGTCTAAGTTCTTATCTGCACTTAGGAATCCTGGTTTCCTTTAATTGGGTGAGGGTATGTAACCTTTGAATTTACCGGTTGGGGGTTACAATTACCACTTTGGGGGCAGTCCAGCACAAGTCCCAGGCTTTGTCCTTGAGCCGCCATGGGGGCTGGCTGGCCAAGCACATACCGACTGTGGGAGCTGGCTCAGTGGTCCAGGCTCTGTCCTTAACTCATGCACATAACTCTAAGTTGGTGAGGGGTCCCGTACAGTAAACATCTGGCTGAACTTTACGTGCAGAAAGGGAGCTACTGCAAGGACTATCTATGTCTTTTGTTCACGGCCCTCCCAAAGACTGCTTGCTCAGTCTCAGGAAACTGAAATTGAGGCCTGATCTCTGAGAGAAGACTGAGCAGCCTGTTATGGCATCTGCTTGGTCCTTTCAATTACATTAGTACTTATTTACCCTGACTACAATTAAAAGAAACTTGATTACTCATGACTGACTATTAAAAGCAATGCTTTTAAGTTGAAGTTGTTCTAGCATCAAATACAGATTCAGTAAAGAAACCAAAACAAAATATCAATATAAGACATATATATGTATCAACTTATCCAGATAGCTTAAGTTTAACAAATTTAGCAAATACAAGGAGATTAGACAACATTCTTAAGCCTGAATGTACCTTGGGTAAGGAGAAACATTTTTAAGTCATTGGTTTTTAATTATAAATACTGTTTTTAAAAGATTAAGATCTTTCAAATGTCTTTTGTGGTATCAACAATAAGGTACCCTTTTTAAGTTTAAGGGGAGGAAACATGGCATCATCATAATCTTTTACTTAGAGGCTTGGATGATTTCTTTGATCTTACCTTTGGCAACACATTGTCTGTCTATTTTATTTTATTATGGCTGGTGCTTCCGGTGATCATCACCTGACACTGGCAATTTTCAAAACTGCTAAGGTCCATCATTGCAACCAGACTCTTTTTGGAACTTCAGTCTTGCCATATATTTACAAACCTCAGCTGTATTTTATGATCTTTTTATACCTTTAAAATCATTATCAATTTACATGGGTAAATCTTAAATTACAAAGTTTAGCTGTCAGAGCAAGGTATATTCCTGTGTAAAGGCATTGATGTGTAGCTTTAATATTTATCAAATATCTTATGTTGCCATCTATTTAAATTCTCTAGAAACTGGCTGTTAAACACTTGGTAAAGACATGAGTACTTAGGTGTTAACCCGAGTAGATCTTTATAACCTTAGTAAAGGATGGCTGCCAGCCACATGGCTGTCCGTGAGATCACTAGCCAAGATGGAGGAAGCCATGTGGTTGCTGTTTAAAGCACGTTTTACTAAACAGTAATTACTTGCACACATTCACACAGTTGGATCCAACTTACATACATACGTACATACACACATACATTCATACAGTTAAAGCTTGCTTACATTTTAAGTCGTATACCTGTTCATATAAGCAGTTTGTAGAATCATTAGCCATTTTTAAGATGAAAACCAACCAGAATTAACTTTCAAATTTAGTATTTGCAGGTATTAGAAACCCTAACAAACAGTATATTGACCTTTTATCTATAACCTTTTATATCAAAGTCTTTTTTGTGATTCTTCTCAGTAATCTAGAAATCTAAATTTGCATCAGTATTGTACCAGACTCATATAGGGAGTGACATTCCATTTTTGGAGCCAGATCCAGACCAGGTTTTAGCTCCCGCCCGCCGGGAACCGGAGCAGCTGCTGCGGCAGAAAGTGGGGAGGGGCTGCAGGGACGAACGACAGCTTAGTCTCCCCGAGACCGGGGGTTTTCTTTTCCTTAAGAGGGTAAAGAGAGGAAGCGGAAAACGGTCTTAACATCCAGAAAAGCATTGTGAGCCCGGGCGAGCATATCTCTCCAGTTATCTAAAGTCAAACTTAAGGGGGTAGTTAGTTGTTACACAAAGACGACGGGAACAGACACACAGACATAATCCGCGCGGTGGTGATCTGGCTACAAAACCCAAAGTACAAATTCAGATGGGAGGGGCCACGAACTGCATGCAGCCTCACTCTCCACCGGGAAGAAGAGACACTATGTTTGCCTCCTTCCTCCAGAACCACTCCAGAGAAAACCTCCAGAGGGGGACCTGGGGACTTCTGGGCGCGTCTGCCCCCACACACAGGTCCCGGATCTGCCCGTACACCTCATGCAGGCACAGAATACAGATGCCAGATCACCCAGACAAAGACAAGGACGTAACAACATAAAACATAGATCGAGCTCGTTTTAAAATGACTCTAATCACACCATGAATACTAAAAAAGGCGTCAGGGACATTTTCCCCGTTTCTGAGCACTTTATTAATATCTTTTTCTTTATTAATATCTTTCTTTTTTAACTCTTACTCCCTTCTCCCTGAGGCTACTCTTCATTTTTTCTTTAGACAAAACCATTCCCATGGCTTATAGACGACAAGTCTTAACTCACGGTGCCCACGTCGCACGAGTGATGCTGTCTGGGTGCCGCTACCAGAAAATGTGTGTCCGGCAGGACCTTCTTTCCTCTGTCGTCCTGTGAATCGCTGTGTCTCGAGCCCCCACGTTCGGGCGCCACTTGACCCGTCCAGCAGGTCCAGTTATTCGTGGGTCTCGAGCCAGGAGTCACCTGAAAACCAATGGGGAGAGAAAGGAAGGAAGCCAGGCGCAAAATGAGAAACTGAGTCAATCTGAGTCGCGTCAAGGCTTCGTTTATTAAACTGAATGCTGAAGCTTATATAGGGAGCGGGAAGGCAAGGAGTGAAGAGTGTGAATTCCTGAGGGAGGGTTAAGGTGGGGTCACTTTGGTCCCAGGCCCTGCAGCTGGATGATTAGCATTTGTTTTAGAAAGTTTATCTAGTTGTAAATCCTGAGGTTTGGCCGGTACCAGGCCCCTGCTGTGGGCTAATTAACACATGTTTCAGGAGGTTTACTTAATCGTAAATTCTGTACCAGGTCCCTGCTTTTAGGAGGCTTGATAAATCAGGAAAGTGACACAGCTGCCCAGAGTCTTGGTCTCTAACAAACAGCTTTTACAATCAAATGTTTTTCTTCAGTTACGAATATCAAAGACAACATAATCCAGATTCTCTCTGTGATAGCCATCTTTACGTGGCTTATTACCTTTACTGTTTTTTTTAAGACTTTATTTTTAAAAACTATCCATTTGTTTATATAACTATATATATTTTTTGTCTTTCAAGCCTACATACATTTTTACATACATTGTAAACTATTTTATCTGAATTAGTCTTGTTGTGAACCTATTGCTTTAAACTGCAGCCTTTTAAGCAGAAACCAAGCTGTGGCTGCTGGCTCCGCCCACTTCAGCTTCCCAACATGGTGGTGGTACATTTTCCGCCAGACCTGGGAGCCATCAAGTCTCAGAAACAGTGGGTCTATGTTTCTATCAAAGCAGCATGTAGCCCAGAAAACCTCTTTTTGTTTTGTTCTAGCAGAGGCTAAATCCACCATACAGCTTAATGTGCCACTTGCAGAGGCCTCATTCCCGCCATACTGCAGGTCGAGCGCAAATGCCAGGAACTCGCCAGTAGCTCAAATGCACGTTTTGAGGCGTCTAGCTGTCCATAAGAGACATGAAGCAAGAACCTAATTTTGGCTCTGTTTAGAATTGGTTTTTAAAAATTTTCAGGTTTAAGGTGGAAATTCGAGCTGTTGGGTGCCATTTGTTGCTGGAGAGCTTCTCTCCAGGTCCCACCAAACCCCACAGTTCCACAACCCACGGATAAAATAATCACTCAGATGCTTATATTACTTATAAACTGTATGGCCATGGCAGGCTTCTTGCTAACTGTTCTTATATCTTAAACTAACCCATTTCTATAAATCTATACCTTGCCACGTGGTTCGTGCCTTACCGGCATCTTTATATGCTGCTTGTCCTGGCAGTGGCTGGCAGTGTCTCCTGCTCCACCTTCCTGTTCCCTCAATTCTCCTCTCTCTTAGTCCCGCCTACACTTCCTGTCTGGCTACCGGCCAATCAGTGCTTTATTTATTAACATATTTGTCATACAGAACATCCCACAGCACCCATCAACCATCACTGGATATTTCTGGCTCCTGAAGCCTGGTAACCTCCCTGGTCACCCACCAGTTGGTAATCTCTCTACTAAGACACAGCCTTCTTTCTCTATTTGAAAGTTCCCTTTCCCTAGTAGTATCTCCCAGTCTACCTCTGTAGATGTTTTCTCTTCTTCATTTTTCATCTGTTATCTTTCATCTACTTGGTCAGTGTCAACCTAGAGATGCCTAAATTGTCTCTGTTGTACCACTACAAAAGCCACACTGGTGTACCAGAAAGTTTGTTTCACTATACAGTGTTCCTATCATATGCAAAGGGATATATCCTATGTAATTTGGGACATTTTTCTCTGACAAGTTTCTCAATCAAATTGAGGATGCCCTAGATTGAAATTCTTGTCACCAGGTCACTTAACTTTCTCTGTCCCTTGGTTTCTCAATTCTCATATGTACTTGAAACCTTCCTTGAGTTTCCTTGCCACAGCACCAGACTTACCTTCTCTGTTTCTTTCTTACTCTTTCTTGAGCCTAATAATAATATTAGAACCTTTTCTCTGATTATAATTTAAATGAGATTACAACTAAGAGTTTGCATGAATCTCAGAAGAGACTTTGAACTTTGGACCTTTAAACATTGTGGAGGCTGTCATAGACTATGGGAACTTTTGTAATTAGACTAACTGTATTTTGTATTATGTTATGGCTACAAGCATGTGGGTGCAAGGGAGTGGAATATGGTGGTTTGAATAGGTATGGCACCCATAGACTCTTGAGACCAAATGCCTGTCCTATATAGAGTGGCGCTATTAGGAATTGTGGCCTTATTGGAGTAGGTGTAGTCTTGTAGGATGAGATGTTTCATTGTGGGTGTAGGCTTTGAGGTCTTATATGCTTAAGCTATGCCCAGTGTGGGATTATGCTCATTTCCTGTTGCCTGAAGATCAAGAAGTACTCCCAGCTCCTTTTCCAGTGCCATATCTGCCTGCACACTTACATGTTTCCTGCCATGAAGATAATGGGCTAAACCTCTGAAACTGCAAATGTGTTCTTTTAAAAGAGTTACTGTGGCCATGTTGTCTCTTAACAGCTGTAGAAACTGTAACTAAGACATAGAGTCTAAGGAAGTAATTTCAAGTATGTAAAAGTAAGTTGTAAAGGTCAGAGGATGTGAATGCTCAGAGTTGTGAGGGTCTAATGAAATGATTTAAGAAGTGCAAAGGGCATGGAAAAATGTAAAATGTTTCATATTTCTTTTCTTTTTTCCATGCTATTGTTATACTAAAAATTTGAAGGTTCAGAGTTTTAACATTAATCAATAGAGTTCTGATAAGCTATTAATCTAGCCATGGTAAAATACTATTATCATAATCACAAGCTCAGAAATTTGAAATTCCTTTGTTTTTTCCCTAGGGTCAGACTTAAAAAGTGCTTCACATTGTGCTGAAAACATCTTGTTCTAAACTTTATATATCTATCCTCTGGACAGAGGAAAAATGTTCATGGTTTTAACCCACAACCATGGGTTTTGATATGACTCTAAGGGATGAGTCTACTATAAATGTTTTAAAGACACCTGTGAAGTGCTATTTAATTTAAACCTATCACTCAGGAGACAGAGATCTGTCTGAGTCTCTGTGAGTTCAAGGCCACACCGGGAACAGAGTCAGATGTGGTGGAACATACCTTTAATCCCAACCCTTGAGATCTCATATCTTCGTTTGGGAAGCATACAAGCCTTTATTCCCAGGAAGTAAGATGCCAGGGTAGAAAAGGGTATTCAAGGCCCAAGTAAACAAGAAGTCTCTGTCTTGAGGCTGAGGATTTCACAGAGGTAAGAACGTGTCTGGCTTGTTCTGTTTCTCTGCTCTTTCAACTTTTACATCAATATTTGGCACTGGGATTTTTTTAATAATAAGACCATTTAGCAATTTGTGTTACACACCTGTTAACTGTTTTTTCAACAGTGAAAATTTCAGTACAGATTATAAGCAGCAGCAATGCTAATATATCCAAAATTTTCATCTCATTGTGTAAACTTAAGACACTAAGTTTCTTAATTGATTAATTAAGCTTCAAGGATTTATGTCTTGGATCCATGTGTCACAACGCCCGTTTTAGATAAGGACTTCTGTCAATTTCACCAGTTGAAGCTTCCCTACTTACCTCCTGTCAATTCCTCAATTTGGGATCTATCTATCTAACTCTCTCTCTCTCCATGCACCTACCTTTCTCTGCTACCCTTAGTCTTCAGACTACTTCCACACCCCCACTACCTATAGATCTGGAAGTGTCAAGTGTAAACCCAAGAAAAAGTTTTTCCACTGTTCTCTTTAACTTTATCTTCTTTCTCCAGTCTATATCTGTCCCATCAGATTTCTAATTATTTAAAAAAAAACCATAAACTGCTCCAAATTAAAATCAGCTACCTCTACACGTGCTGTAAACCATGTAAACTTGATGTTTCTGAAGGAATTCCAAACTGGCCTGAGCCTCTGACTTTAACCAGAATTTTCAGACTGCTCTAAAGCTCTCAGCACATTGCTTGTCCAAGGTTTTCCCTCAGAACTTGGGAAGCAATCAAAACATATGTCTCCAAGCCTTAACTTCTCTCCTTCCTCCCAACCTTTGATTAGCACTTCAAACTTCCCAGGTCATGACAATACCGTTACAGAACAGATTACATAGTCCTTTATCATCAACAAAAAGTCTGGTATGTCAGGGCCAAAAGAAATTCAGGACAAATGGCTAAATTGGTACCTATTAACATACCAAAGTACATGTTTGCCTCCATTCTCTCACAGCAAATACCTGTTACAGAGTTCACACAAGTATCCAGTATCCTGTTTCTTCTCTGCTCGTCTCACCCCAGTCCCTATCCTAAACTTTTCCAGATCATAGACTTTTATTCCCAAGCTTCTGGTTTATATATAAACCCTGCCAATTTGACTACAACCCCCTTGGCTCTTTTGGTCTTCTTGGCCACTTTCTCTCAGCTCCTTCTGTTTTGGTCCTGCTTTCTTGCTCCCCACTTCTGCTGTCCATGTTCTGTCTACTACTTTTTCTCCCTGCTCTGGACTCTTCTAGATGCCTCTGGGTATATTCTCCATCCTATCTACCAGAAATACCTTCCCTGTAGTCATAAAAAGGAAAGACAATATTGCATTATTTCTTTATTCTGATCATCCATATTTAAATATAAGTGAGTCTATATGACACACAAGCAGAAAGGTGCTGTGTGGGAGGAGAAAGCACTATCATGAATGAACATATGGCACTTGGCAGTAGAGGAGCAATACTGAGAAAATGACAATGATGTGCATGCATGAACAAAAGTTTCCTAATGAAACTCATTATTGTATACACCCAGTAAAAAATACCAAAAAAGAAGAAAAAACTGAAATGCAAATACACAATTGTGAGCAGAAATGTACGTTTATAAAGTTCTACCATAGACTACTTAAATTGGGTTTGAATGTCTCTATAAATACGATTTACTTATTTTGCCCAAATGTCACAGACTAAAAATTATCTACAAATTTCTATAGTGTGTTTTATATTTCAGATATTACAAGGGTTGTTTTAAGCTGGAATTCTGTGAAGCAAATTGGACTTAACTGGCAATGTATACTAAACCAGTCATAATAGGAACAAATATTTGATGACTCAAGACTACAAGATTCAGGGCTGGAGAGATGATTCAAAGGTTAAGAGCACTGTACTACCCTCATAGAAGAACTGATTTAGTTCCTAGGACACAAGGAAAGGAGCTTACAGCACACATAATGGCAATTTCATGGGAACCACAGCATTCTTCTCATCCCTAAAGATACTACACACAGAAATGTATGTGCACACCCATGTGCACGATGCACACACACAAACGCACACAACACACACACACACACAGACTCACATAAAACAACCACCACTACTCCACTATTATGACCACTATTACTACTGCTATTATTACTACTAATACATTTTAGAAAAAACCTACACAATTCAATAATAGGATGTATTCTATGACCATACCCACTCAGTCACCTGTATAAGGACAGGAAAATAAATAACAGGGTCCATGTAAGATTTTAAGGTTTTAAGAATTTATTTCCATGGAAACAGCCCTGGAGGAAAACCAGCCATTTTCTCCTGGAATACTTTATCAAAGGTTTCAGCTTGAGCTACTGTAAAGTGATTCTTCCAGTCCCCAGTCGTGCCTAGAAAATGTGAAGCAGACACAGAGATGGGTTAATGATGATTGTAAATCTGCTCTCATTCCTTTGTTCACATGATTTTACCATCTGCTTAATTTGGACCACACAGTCAATGAAGTAGAACTAACAGTTACTCTACGGAGAACAATTCTTATGCTTTGAAAAGTACGCAAACAGACCTGTACCTTTGTGTAAGTAATGTCAACAATCTCTTATACCAACATATCAACTCCACAATCTAACAGCATGGACACTGGATCTATATTTTTAATGTCCAGATTATTTCTCCTTCTCACTAGGCATGCTTCCATCATACTATCAAGCCCAACAGATTTTCATATCTCAATTATCCAAACACACTTCAATTGTTCTTTCTGCCTTTTAGGGTTTACTTATAAATGTTCTGCAAACTATGCCAGCAACTTTTAAAACACTTTTTAAAATTAATTCTAATTATGTGTCTGCAGCTGCATATGAATGCACATGCCTGCAGAGGTTGAAGGTATCAGATACCATGGAGCTGGATATACACACAATGGTGAGCTACATATCAGTCATCGTGATATTTCTTGATATTTCCATCAGATACAAGAGACACAAAATGCTGCCTGCTGAGAGCATCCCAGGATGTCTGTTTGCAGTCAGTATGGAGTTTGGTGATGCAAGAAGATGATTTCATCCCCAGTATTTTTTTTTTTTACCATACCTTGGTTCTCATAACCACATTCTAGGAGGTCTTTAGGTTTGGACTTAGAGGTCTCAAGTAGTTCAACTTCTCACATTATATTATGTGTTCCTTCACCATGAAGTGCTGAAGCGTTCCACACAGTCACTTCTTGTTCTTTTGTTTCCTTATTTGTGTGATGGTGACCATCTCTTCCTATCTTCTCTGTGTGTAGAATTCTACAGGCCCCATCCTTACTGTATTTTATTTCATAGCTGTGACACTTTGACGAATTTCATCTTTTTAAACATGCTTGAAATATGCATCTAATATGTTTGAAAAGTAAACTATTTCTTAAATTACCAAAGGCTTCATTTATCAACGTGTATCAGACATACAAAACATTCTCAGTATGGAATTATTGAAAGGATTAATGAATGAGTAAGGAAGATAGTGGCCTTCTTGCCATTTTGCTGATGAAGAAAAATTAGTCCTTGAGATCTTACCAGCATTATAGTGATGCATGTAGATTTGAAGCAAAAAAGACTGACATAGAAGTCATGTTTTTTCCTTACTAAAAGACAATCTTTGTATATCATGTAAGTTAGCTTTAAATGCCAGTGGTACACATTAAAGGAAATATAATTATTGATACACAATATTCAAATAATATACCATTACTTGCAATGACTGTAAGAGCGTCATCTATTAATACTGGAATCTATCAATGCCCATTGATACTTTCATCTTCATTATTATACTCATTATTGGAACGAGTTGTGTTATTGTATCCCACAGCAATCTTGATCCTCATAAGCCAGATAGGACGCTGAGCTACCAGAATCTTAGCAAATTCAATATGTCTGCCCAATGGAATGAATCAGTCCAGACGAGAGAATCATGTTTGTGGAGTGGACACATGAAGTTCTCAGTCCAACCATCTCAAAATCTTGTGTACCTTTTATGCATGTATTTTTCTTCAGTGCTTCTTTCTAAAAACCTCCTCAAACTCTGATGTGTCCAGGGTCAGTATAACCCAAATGCATAGTGGCTTAACTCTTGTTGAAAAGGAACTTCCTCCTAGTTTCAGAAGCTGCAGGTCTCATAAAATGTTGTTGTCCATACCCTTCTGGCTTTTTTGGCCTGTAGACAGTGGATTTCTCCATAGGTCTTCTTCCTTCTGTGTCTCTTAATATCTTCTTTGTTACACCAGAGAAAATGATTACTGGCTCAAGTACTCTGTCTAGTAAATATCTACTGTGAACTAATGAGGGTCAAAACCTTTGAAGTTTGTCAGAAGACATTTCCTCCCATGTGTCTTGATTGTAACAATGTCTTTATCAAAGTTACATCAACTAAACAGAACATCTCTCTGGTCTATATTTCCTGAAATATCTAAATATTGAATCATAATGACCAAAATTGTTTGTGGAAAATTTTTCATTGGAACTTTAAACTAAATTAATCACATCTAGCCAGACAAGTGAGTCTCCTAAGTAAAGAGTAGCTCTTCAGAGTATCTCTCTAGAGGCAAGGAAATGTATCTCTCTGGTGTCCTGAGAAAAGCAACTAAAGCACAACAAAAACAAATCGAGAGAATTCCTCTTGGTCAAAGCTAATATAACATTTAACACAACTTTTCATGCATTATGATTTAAGGATTAGGTATCAAATGGTAAGTAATGAAATAAATTATAGAATTAATCTTTGATCTGCTCATAATTTCCATATTAAAAAAGGAATCAATCTAATGTAGGAATTAAGAAGATCAACATTTTCCTCATTCATCTTATTCTTTCCAAAATGTTTCCCAACGTATGCATCTCAGCAACTTCGGCACTGGAGTCATGAATCAGGGTGAGGGGTGTAATGAAGTTTGTCTCCCCCTTCATTGACCTGGTTTCCTGTGGGATTCTTGGCTTATAGTGAGTTTAATACAAGGAAAACAATTTCTCAGAATAAAAGTTATTTTCGAATGCAAAAGAAATGGGTGTCTTATATGATCACTATGATAATTAAACCACATATGACTTTAGGGCCATATCCATTTTTTGAAATAACTACTATATATTTTCCTTCTAAAAATATAATACATGAAAATACTATGTTTTAGAAGAGACTAAACTAAAATCCCAGTGTGGTCTCATTCTGGAAAAACATTGCGGGGGGGGGGGGGTGGTGGAAAGTTTTCCTCATGTAATTTTGTTCCAAATTCTATTTCACGAGCTCCAGTGTGTCTCGGATGAACTTTTGTTAGTTTCAGTAGCCTTTCTCTATTAAGCAATCCACCTTTTTGTTTTGGCATTTCATTGAAGTCATTTGTGTACACGTACTCTTTCATCTCTGCCCAATTGTCATTCATTACAGGAAATCCAAGAATGGGCTATTTCTTTTCTTCCTTGAGGTCTTCAGTTCTTGTACAGAGAACTCTGTCTCCACAGAACTGGAGCACAGGAGTCTGAGGTTATGGGTCAATGGCAGTGGATCCTCCCATAGGCTTCATTCCTTAGTGCATAGGTGACCATTTTCTCGAGTTCACAATTTTGTGTGCCCAAATCTGAATATAATTTCCTCTTGTGAGGACACCAGGAGTACTGAATTAGATGCAATACACTAATGACTTTAACTTACTTATCTCTATGTATACTCCTGATGTTCTTAGAGTCTTATGACCTGATTCTCACACTGTAGGTTGGAGGTTGACTAAAGATTAAGGCTGAAGCATGTAAATAATTGGAAGAGGAAAATTAAACCCATAACTCTCCACTTCCTGCATTTATACCCAAGTTTTTTAGTCATCCCCAAATACCTCCCATCTGACTCATTCCTTCTTCAACCCTGAGTCCCACCTCACCAATTATTTACTAATGTGGTATGGTGTATTCTGGCAGTCACTCCTCAACTTCACAGCTATGAAACCATACCCACAATTTGCTCATAGTCTAGAGAGGTGGCACAGACATAGAGAAGATGGATATTCCCATTCCAATGGAGACAATTCAGAAAAAAAGAGAGTAACTATGATCGTGAAGCAATCCAAATTTAGCTTGGCAAATGCCATCATATTTTAACACTGGAGGATAATTCTCTTAGTCCTTATAAATTCTACTCTTAGCCTGTAGTGGATCAGCAATCTTGACCTGTTGGACATCTTTTGCAGCAGTGAATGGAAGTGTATTTTGTGGTCATCATCCAATATATATCTTTGGTTCTTTGCATTAAACATTTTCTTTAGAGTTTAGGGCTATGATACAGAAAGCCTAAGAAAGACTCACAAGAACATGTCTCTCATTTTCCATTGAGGATATTGGACACAACCCTCTAAAACCCCAAAATCATCTCCCAGAAAAAAAATCAATCTTTTCAGAATTTCTGAAGTCCATATCATCACCACAGAAAGATTCCCCTGGAAGGTCTCTGAGAAACTATGAGAGATGAGCAATGAATGTTGACACATTCCCAACAATTTTTTAAGCCTCGTTGAAACAAAAAAAAAAAACCCTCCACATATTCTGACATAATTTAGAACCAAAGAGTTTCTTCACCTTTTCTCGTGAGGACCAAACCATTAATAATCACATCTGTTCGGAGGAGACTATAATTAGACATTTTGTTTTCTTTCATGGCTTGGAAGGAGCTGTACTTGAGGACCAGATTCAGCTCATCTGGCTCCAGTTTCTTTCCTAGGAAGTCACAGATCTTCTCTATCGTTCCCCTTGTATTCTAAAAGAAGAAACAAAACAAAAATTAGAGAGCTCTGAGAGAACAGATGCAGACGAGGTAACTACAGATGGAAGATGGAAAAAGAAACATGAAGAATAAAATGGCACCACGAAATGAGAAAGTATTCAATGGGGTTTAGGACAGAAACAGGCCTTGTAAAGAGGGCAATAGTCATACACAACATTTATATATTTAGTCGGCTTGCAATGTGACTGATCTCTGGTCCCTAAAATCCAGAATCTGTGATTTTTTTATGGGGGAGTTGATATTAGATGGGTCTCATATAACTTAGAATGTCCTCAAATTTACTTTGTATTGAATGAAGACCTTAAACTTTTGATCATCTTGACTTCAACTGTCTATTGCTATATTCACAGGTGTATGCCAACCTACCTACTAAATGCAAAGGGATTTTTGTCTTGGGACAGTATGCTATGGAGGGAGTCTTATCTGGTCTGATGCAAATTGCTGTGGAGACCAGACTGACCTCAAACACAAAGAGGCTTTTCCCCTTAAGTTCTAGCATTAAAGATTTGCACCACCATACCCAACCTGCCCTCAGAAGTTTAAAGATACTTACAGAAATACTTATAGAAAACAGTCAATGTGAATGAAGGCAATATGAACAAATAACTAGATAGAGGTTCATGTTTATATCAAATGATACTTTTTCCATGGGTAACTGAGCATAACACAGATTTAAAACACTTTCATAAAAATGTTCTCAATAATTTTTACTTGGGTCTACTACCAACATTTTATTTTGTTTTGAATTATGATTTCATGCTGTTACTTAGATGAGCGTCAAATTCACAATCTTTTTACCTCACACCCCCTGGACTGGGATTATAACTGTGCACTACCATAACTGGCTCAATTCTAGGATTTAGTCATAAGAATGTAAAATTTTGGAATAAGGGAGACTTTGCTTGGAATCCAAGCCCTACCCATGGGCTCATAAAGGAATTTTTGGCTCTAAACGTTTATTACGTATTTTATCACAGATTCTGTTAATATTTAATGTAAAGGTAAACAACCATGGCAATAACTGAAAATAGTGCATTGAATGGTTGCAAAAGAGACTTATGGGAAACTGCACAAGCATGCAGCAGAGGTGGTTAATGAAGTTTCCTGGGAAAAATTGAATTTTACAATGAAAAATTAAAATATTTCTCAAAAGACAAAGTATCTGATGGATGGCTTTGCTTTTTACATGGAAAATTTCTACCCCTGGAAGATAAAACCAAGCGAGCAAATTATTTTGGAATGATTCAATTTTTCTGTTTTTGTTTATCCTTAATATATTTCATCAAAGATTATTTTTCTGACTCATGCCAGGGAAGTAGGTAGGCTGACCACATATTTTCTCCTTTTCCTCTTTTCTTCCAGTTCCAATTCCCAAGTCTCATACCAAGTTTTGCCACAGAATATCCGTGGCATCTAACCCCATCTAGTGTGGATCCCAAAGAGCTTCTCCTCCTATCCTGACTCTTCCAACTCATAGGATTATCCCAACCCCCTACTTCAACTAGCCCTCCTTGGGAACCCACAGATTATACTGGCCAGAAAAAGTAAGCTAACTATAGATTTTTGGCTCACTCTCCATTCTTTTGAGTCCCATGCTCCAGTATTATCCCCAGTCCTGCATCAAAACACCTACATCAGCTACCTCCATCTCCAGTGGATCTCACAGAACCTCCTAAATACCCCTACCACAAATTGTTGATTGGTCCCACATCTCAAGTCAATCAACCATTTCCCAAGAAACCACAGTCAAAACTGGGCAGGGAAGTAGTAGGCTCAATGCAGAGCTTTATCTCTCCATTTCCTCCTCCAGTCCATTCTCCTAGTGGCATCCTCATCTCTGTGCATAACACCTGCTATAGTCTCTCCCAAAAATTCACCAATATAATGTGTATAACGTAGGTCATATTCTCCAAAGTTCCTTGTACCTACTCATTGCTTTTCCCTTACCTCCAAATTAAGAAGATACTCCATAAGAACTCACAGGTCACTATGACCAGAAAAGCAAGTAGGCTATCTAAGCAAGTAGGCTATCTATAGATCCTCACCTCTACCTCTGTTATCCCAAGGCCAATCATTCAGTTTCATTCACAGCTTTTATCAAAATTTTGCTGTGGCCTGTCCTCACTCAGTGCCCCCATTTCCAGGTGATTATCTATGTAGTTCCTGTGGAAAACTCTGCTTTATTCCATCCTGGTGTCCTTCCTATCCCCACTCATAGGCCACCCCTTTTCTAAGTGCTATGGAATGTCCCTGTACTCTCTATAAATTATTCCCAAAATGGTTTAATAAAAAAGCTGACTGACCAATAGTCAAGCAGGATACGGTTATGAAATAAAACCAAATTATGGAGGAGGAAATGAAGGGCAGAGTGGGAGTGAGCCACTGAAGAAGCAAGATGTTATAGGCAGGTGAAACCACAGGACATGTGGCAATACACAGATTAATAAATATGGGTTAATTTATATGTAAGATCTAGTTAGTAACAAGCTTGAGCTACTGGTTGAGCATTTTGTAATTAATATAAGCCTCTGAGTGGTAATTTGAGAACTGGCATGTGGGAGAGAAATATCCAGTTACATATGGCACCCACTGTGGTACCCACAGTGTGAGAGGTCTTAAAAAGGCTTCTAGACACACAAAAACAGAGCCAAGACCAGCTTTATCATTCATGCCTCTCATGTGTGCCACTATACAGAGACATATCCCCTGGCTCTGACATGTGGGCTTGAGCTGCAGCATGGCAAGTTATCACAGTCTCACACAGGATAAGGTACAGAGAGGCATCTTCCAGCCACATGGTAGGTGGCAAATTTAGATTTTTTTTGCTCATAAAGACAGAAAGGGTTATATATACACAGTAAGGACAAATTTAGACATAAAGGCCTCTAAATGGATCGCAGTGTGTTTGAAAAATATATGTAGGCTTGGGAGAGGAAGAGAAAGGATAGAAACAGTCATAGATTTAAAATGATTTAAAAATAATTAAGTAAAATCCTTAAAAAAGAATTAGAATAATAAAAATTATGATAAGCCACATACAGATCAAAAAACACAGAGTGTCTAGATTCCATATTATGTTGTGTGTTGTGTTTTTTTGACTGTTAATGAGTGAATGATAACATCTGAGAGACATTTGATTGTGAAAGCTATTAAATTAATCTATATATTTTAAAATTATCTTGATATCAAAATTTAAGTCAAAAGTTATGTTAATTTGGGGAGAGGATATGCTTTTATTTCCACAGAAAATAAGAGCCTATGGATTCACCCTGGGTCAAAGAAAATCAGGTTTGATCAAGAAAGATCCCCTAAAATCCTGACTACAGACATGAGAAAACATACCTAATGTAAATACAAGAGAAATGGTGTATATTTTACCTGCTCCAACATAAAACAAGAAAAAGTATTTTTGGTTAGTTTGTCTACAATGTACAGTTTATATTTTTAATAAAGGTATATATATATGAATATATATATATATATATATATAACCTTCCAAAGTTTACATATTTTCAGACCAAGGGGACAAAACACCAATAAAAATGTTGAGCATAATCCAACATCCAAAATAACTTTAAGATTGCTAGCTGAGATGATCCAGCCTCACAAAATATTCCAGCCAAATCTTAACAATTATCCTGATTTTCTCAGAGTTCCTGAAAGTTTAACAGCCCCCACCAATCACCAAGAAATAGTCTAGAAATCTAGACCTACAGTCCCAAAATATTGGTTATAAATATTTGTTTTCATTTAAGAAGGGTTGGTTACAAATTGAAATTGGTCATTTAATTTTACATATCAGCCACGGATTCCCTTTCTCTCCCCCCTCCCGCCCCCCTTCCCCCCAGCCCAACCCCCATTCCCATCTCCTCCAGGGCAAAGACTCCCCTGAGGATTGAGTTCAACTTGTTAGATTCAGTCCAGGCAGGTCCATTCCCCTCCTTCCAGGCTGAGCCAAGGGTCCCTGTATAAGCCCCAGGTTCCAAACAGCCAGCTCATGCACTGAGGACAGGTCTCGGTCCCACTGCCTGGATGCCTCCCAAACAGATCAAGCTAATCAACTGTCTCACTTATCCAGAGGGCCTGATCCAGTTGGGGGCTCCTCAGCTATTGGTTCATAGTTCATGTGTTTCCATTCATTTGGCTATTTGTCCCTGTGCTTTTTCCAATCTTGGTCTCAACAATTTCTGCTCTTTCTTGCCAACTGGACTCCTGGAGTTCCACCTGGGGCCTGGCCATGGATCTCTGCATCTGGTTCCCTCAGTCATTGGATGAGGTTTCTAGCACGACAATTAGGGTGTTTGGCCATCCTATCACCTAAGTAGGTTAGTTCAGGCTGTCTCTTGACCATTGCCAGTAGTCTGTTGTGGAGGTATCTTTGTGGATTTCTGTGGACCTCTCTAGCACTTTGCTTCTTCCTATTCTCATGTGGTCTTCATTTATCATGGTCTCCTATTCCTTGTTCTCCCTCTCTGTTCTTGATCCAGCTGGGAACTCCCGCTCCCCTAAGCTCTCTTTCCCCTGACCCTTGCCCTTCATTACCCCCACTCAGGTCCAGGTTGTTCATGTAGATCTCATCCATTTCTCTGTCATTGGGTGATCCCTGTGTCTTTCTTGGGGTCCTGTTTTCTAGGTAGCCTCCCTGGAGTTGTGAGTAGCAGTCTAGTCATCTTTGTTTTACATCTGCCCTAGACCCCAGCCACTTCCTGAGACTTAGAGACCAGCCCCCAGCTCCGTTCCTGCCCCAGACTTCCCATCTGGACAAGAGGGGAGTGTCTGGGCTCAGACCCAGAGAGGCCTGCCCCTAGATCCCATCCCTGGGCACCAGCCATTCTGGGGAAGACCTGCCCAACTTGGCCTCTGGTTCTGGCCATTGGGCAGAATCTCCTCCATCCCCACTGGGAAGGTTCCCCTTCTCCACGACGCCCGGTAGACCCTGCAATCACCATGCCCTGCTCCCACGCCCATCCACCCGAGACCCCAGCCACTTCCTGAGACTTAGAGACCAGCCCCCAGCTCCCATCTGGAAAAGAGAGTCCTCTTGAATCTGTCAGCTCTGTCTGGACCAAGAGCACTGAGAAGGATTCCACAAGGAGATGGGCAGACGTCAAGGCAGAAGTACATACAACAAAATGAAGAGCAATATAGCATCACCAGAAGCTAGCCCTCCTCCAACAGCTAGACCTGAAAATCACAAAATGGAAAAAGCAGAAGAAAGCAACCTTATGAATAACATCATGAAGAGGTTAGAGTCTTATACAGAAGAAATAAAAAATGAAATAACATCATGAAGAGGTTAGAGTCTTATACAGAAGAAATCAAAAATGAAATTGAAGAAAAGACAAAGAAAAAATGGGAAGAACGCTATAAAAAAAACTAGAGGAAAGGACAAATAAAGTCCTGGAAGAAAACAATTAATCCCTGAAAGAAAATCATGAAAAAGCAATGAAACAAATGGAGGAAACAGTCCAAGACCTGAAAAGGGAACTAGAAAAAATGAAGAAGACACAGAGGGAATGCTGGAAATAGAAAATCTGAGTAAATGATCAGGAACTTCAGATGCAAGTATAGCCAACAGAATGCAAGAGATGGAAGAGAGGATCTCTGGCGTTGAAGATACGGTAGAAGAAATAGATTCATCAGTCAAAGAAAACACTAAAGCCAACAAAGTCATGAACAAAAATGTCCAAAAAATTTGGGACACTATGAAAAGACCAAACCTATGAATAATAGGGATAGAGGAAGGAGAAGAATATCAACTCAAAGGCACAGAAAATATGTTCAACAAGATCATAGAAGAAAACTTTCCCAACTTAAAGAAGGGAATGCCAATGAAGATACAAGAAGCCTGTAGAACACCAAACAGACTAGACCCCCCAAAAAAGTCCTCTCGCCACATAATAATTAAACAACTAAACATACAGAATAAAGAAAGAATATTAAGAGCAGCAAAGGAAAAAGACCAAGTGACTTATAAAGGTAAACCCATCAGAATAACACCCAAATTCTCAGTGGAGAATTTGAAAGCCAGAAGAACATGGACAGAGGTAATGCAGAGACTAAGAGACCATGGATACCAGCCTAGACTAATATACCCAGCAAAACTTTCAATCATCATAGATGGAGTGAACAAGACATTCCAAGACAAAGACAGATTTAAACAATACTTATCCAAAAACCCATCCCTACAGAAAGCACTAGAAGGAAAATTCCAACCCAAGGAAGTCAGATACACCCTCGAAAACACAGGTGATATATAAAGCCACAGAAGTAAACCCCAAAGAAGAGAAGTACACACACACTACCACCAAAAAATAACAGGAATGAACAATCACTGGTCATTAATATCCCTTAATATCAATGGACTTAATTCACCTATAAAAAGACATAGGCTTACAGAATGGATACGAAAGCAGGACCCATCTTTCTGTTGCATACAAGAAACACATCTCAAACTCAAAGATAGACACTACCTAAGAATAAAAGGCTGGGGAAAGACTTTTCAATCAAACGGTCTTAAGAAACAAGCGGGTGTAGCCATCCTGATATCCAGCAAAATAGACTCAAACTAAAATCAATCAAAAGAGATCAAGAAGGGCATTACATACTCATCACAGGAAGGATCCACCAAGAGGAAGTTTCAATTCTGAACATTTATGCCCCAAACACAAGGGCACCCACATATGTAAAAGAAACATTACTAAAGCTTAAACCACATATAAAACCCCACACATTAATAGTGGGAGACCTCAACACCCCACTTTCACCACTGGACAGATCTCCCAAATCGAAACTTAACAGAGAAATAAAGGACTTAACTGATGTCATGACTCAAATGGACTTAACTGATATCTACAGAACATTCCATCCTAACAAAAAAGAATATACCTTCTTCTCAGCACCCCATGGAACCTTCTCTAAAATTGACCACATATATGGCCACAAAGCAAATCTCAACAGATACAAAACAATTGGAATAACCCCCTGTGTACTATCAGAGCACCATGGTTTAAAGTTAGATTTCAACAACAACAAAAACTACAGAAAACCTACAATCTCATGGAAACTGAATAATGCTCAACTGAATCACCAATGGGTTAAGGAAGAAATAAAGAAAGAAATTAAAGACTTCCTAGAGATCAATGAAAATGAAGACACCACGTACCCAAACTCATTGGACACTATGAAAGCAGTGCTAAGAGGGAAATTCATAGCAATAAATGCCTACATAAAGAAGTTGGAGAAATCTCACACTAGTGACTTCACAGAACACCTGAAAGCTCGAGAACAAGAAGAAGCAAAGTCTTCCAGGAAGAATAGACGCCAGGAAATCATCAAAGTGAGAGCTGAAATTAATAAAATAGAAACAAAGAGAACAATACAAAAAATCAGGGAAACAAAGAGTTGGTTCTTTGAGAAAATCAACAAGATAGACAAGCCCTTATCCAAACTAACCAAAAGACAGAGAGAGAGCATCCAGATTAACAAAATTAGAAATGAAAAGGGGGACATAACAACAGACATTGAGCAAATCCAGAGAATCATCAGGTCATACTTCAAAAACCTCTACTCCACAAAACTGGAAAATCTAAAAGAAATGGATAATTTTCTGTATAAGTACCACATACCTAAGTTAAATCAAGACCAGATAAACTATTTAAATAGTCCAATAACCCCTAAGGAAATAGAAACAGTCATTAAAAGTATACCAAGCAAAAAAGCCCAGGACCAGATGGTTTCAGCACAAAATTCTACCAGATCTTCAAAGAAGAGTTAATACCAATACTCTCTAAATTGTTCCACACAATAGAAACAGAAGGAACATTATCAAACTCCTTCTATGAGGCTACAATTACCCTGATTCCTAAACCAAACAAGGATACAACAAAGAAAGAGAACTACAGACCGATCTCTCTCATGAACATTGATGAAAAATACTCAATAAAATACTGGCAAAGCCGGGCGTTGGTGGCGCATTCCTTTAATCCCAGCACTCGGGAGGCAGAGGCAGGCGGATCTCTGTGAGTTCGAGGCCAACCTGGGCTACCAAGTGAGCTCCAGGAAAGGCGCAAAGCTACACAGAGAAACCCTGTCTCGAAAAACCAAAAAAAAAAAAAAACTGGCAAACAGACTCCAAGAACACATCAAAACAATTATACACCATGATCAAGTTGGCTTCATCCCCGGGATGCAAGGGTGGTTCAACATACGAAAGTCTGTCAATGTAATACACTATATAAACAAACTGAAAGAAGAAAAAAACCACATGATCATCTTACTAGATGCAGAAAAGGCATTTGACAAAATCCAACACCCCTTCATGATAAAAGTCTTGGAGCGATCAGGAATACAGGGAACATACCTCAACATAACAAAGGTAATTTACAGCAAGCCAACAGCCAACATCAAATTAAATGGAGAGAAACTCAAAGCAATTCCACTAAAATCAGGAACCAGGCAAGTCTGTCCACTCTGCCCATACTTATTCAATATAGTACTTGAAGTTCTAGCCAGAGCAATAAGACAACATAAAGAGATTAAGGGGATACAAATTGGAAAGAAAGAAGTCAAGCTTTCCCTATTTGCAGATGACATGATAGCATATTTGAGTGACCCCAAAGATTCAACCAAGGAACTGATACAGCTTATAAACACCTTCAGCAACATAGCAGGATACAAGATCAACTCAAAAAAATCAGTAGCTCTCCTATATACAATTGACAAAGAGGCTGAGAAGGAAATCAGAGATACATCACCCTTTACAATAGCCACAAATGATATAAAATACCTTGGGGTAACACTAGCCAAGCAAGTGAAGGACCTATATGACAAGAACTTCAAGTCCCTAAAAAAGAAATTGAAGAAGATGTCAGAAAATGGAAAGATCTCCCATGCTCATGGATAGGCAGGACTAACATAGTAAAAATGGCAATTTTACCAAAAGCTATCTACAGATTCAATGCAATCCTCATCAAAATACCAACACAAATCTCCACAGACCTGGAAAAAATAATACTCAACTTCATATGGAAAAACAAAAAACCCAGGATAGCCCAAAGAATCCTGTACAATAAAACAACCTCTGGAGGCATCATGATCCCTGACTTCAAGCTCTACTATAGAGCTATAGTAATAAAAACAGCTTGGTATTGGCATAAAAACCGTCATGTGGACCAATGGAATCGAAATGAATACCCTGACATTAATCCGCACACTATGAACATATAATTTTTGACAAAGAAGCCAAAACTGTACAATGGAAAAAAGAAAGCATCTTCAACAAATGGTGCTGGCATCACTGGATATGAACGTGTAGAAGGCTGCAAATAGATCCATATGTGTCACCGTGCACAAAACTTAAGTCCAAGTTGATCAAGGACCTCAACATAAATCCAGCTACTCTGAACCTGCTAGAAGAGAAAGTAGGAAGTATCCTTGAATGCATTGGCATAGGAGATCACTTCCTAAATATAACACCAGTAGCACAGACACTGAGAGAAACAATCAATCAATGGGACCTCTTGAAACTGAGAAGCTTTTGTAGAGCAAAGGATATGGTCAACAAGGCAATGCAACAACCTACAGAATGGGAAAAGATCTTCACCAACCCCACATCGGACAGAGGACTGATATCCAGAATATATAAGGAACTCAAGAAATTAGACATCAAAATGCCCAACAGTCCAATTAAGAAATGGGCTATAGAACTAAACAGAGAATTCTCAACAGAGGAAACTCAAATGGCTGAAAGACATTTAAGGAATTGCTCAACAGCCCTAATCATCAGGGAAATGCAAATCAAAACAACTCTGAGATACCACCTTATGCCTGTCAGAATGGCTAAGTTAAAAAACACTGAAGATGCCTTATGCTGAAGAGGATGTGGAGCTAGGGGAACTCTCCTCCACTGCTGGTGGGAATGCAAGCTTGTACAGCCACTTTTGAAATCAATATGTTGTTTTCTTAGAAAATTGGGAATCAATCTCCCCCAAGATCCAGCTATACCACTCTTGGGCATATACCCAAGGAATGCTCAATCATACCACAAGAGCACTTGCTCAGCTATGTTCATATCAGCATTGTTTGTAATAGCCAGAACCTAGATGCCCTTCAACTGAAGAATGGATAAATAAAATGTGGTACATATACACAATGGAATACTACTCAGCAGAGAAAAACAATGACATCATGAGGTTTGCAGGCAAATGGAGGGATCTAGAAAAAATCCTCCTGAGTGAGGTAACCCAGACTCAGAAAGACAAACATGGTATGTACTCACTCATAGGAAGATACTAGATGTGGAGAAAGGATGACTGGACTGCTACTCATGTCACCAGGGAGGCTACCTGCAAAACAGGACCCCAAGAAAGACACGGGGATCACCCAATGATGGAGAAATGGATGAGATCTTCATGAACAGCCTGGTCATAAGTGGGGGGAATGAAGGGCGAGGGTCAAGGGAAAGAGAACTTGGGGGAGCGGGAGACCCCAGCTGGATCAAGAACAGAGAGGGAGAACAAGGAATAGGAGACCATGATAAATGAAGACCACATGAGAATAGGAAGAAGGAAAGTACTAGAGAGGCCCACAGAAATCCACAAAGATACCCCCACAATAGACTGCTGGCAATGGTCGAGAGACAGGCCTATCTGACCCACTCTGGTAATGGGATGGCCAAACACCCTAATTGTTGTGCTAGAAACCCCATCCAATGACTTAGGGATCTGGAAGCAGAGATCCACAGCTAGGCCCCGGGCGGAGCTCCAGGAGTCCAATTAGCAAGAAAGAGGAGGGTCTATATGAGGGAGAATTGTTGAGACCAAGGTTGGATAAAGCACAGGGACAAATAGCCAAATGAATGGAAACACATGAACTATGAACCAATGGCTCAGGGGCCCCTAACTGAATCAGGTCCTATGAATGGGTGAGACAGTTGATTGGCTTGATCTTTTTGGGAGGCATCCAGGCAGTGGGACAGTGTCCTGTGCTCAGTGCATGAGTTGGCTGTTTGAAACCTGGGGCTTATGCAGGCTCGCTTGGCTCGGCCTGGGAGGAGGGGACTGGCCCTGACTGGACTGAATCTACCAGGTTGATCTCAGTCCTGGGGGGGGTGAGGCTTTGCCCTGGAAGAGGTGGGAATGGGGGGTGGGTTGGGGGGAAGGGGTGGGGGGCGGGAGGGGAGAGAGAAAGGGAATCCATGGCTGATATGTAGAACTGAATGGTATTGTAAAATTAAAAAAAAAGAAGAAGAAAGGAGATATGATGCAAAAAATGTCAGATTATTATGATGGGGAAAAAAGAGTAGATTATGGAATATTTAATCCTGTCAAAACAATTGTTAATCTCTAAATATTTTATAGTGGAATGAATTTCACTTCCTTTATACAAATTTAAAGTTACTTTTGTTATAATGTATGTATACTACTACTATTGCTTAAGGTAACTTTTATGCAACTCAATAATAAATGTAATGTATAATTAAGAAATACAGATCAGTAGTCATCTATAATAGTCAAATTTATAGTTTTGTTAGTTAGATGTTCTAGGTATACAAACATGTATTTTAAATAGATAGGCAATCTTCAAAACATTCAAAGAACTACAAAATATGACATTTAAATGTTTTAATAATTTAAGCTTTTCATGAAAGTGAGATATATCTGTCCTGGCAGCACCAATCTACTTCCAAACAGATGATGAACATCAAAGAAAGTGTATGGAGGTTTTTTTATGAATAAAGCTAGCAATATGGGCAAAGAAACGATCTTTGCTTTAATTGCTAACAGTCACTGTAAAAATTGGATCAGGAGAATGCAACAAGTGGTGATTGCCAAACTTTGCCAAGTCAAGGTAGGAAGTCTTTCAGAATTCTCTGCTTCACGGTAAAGTATGTAGGATATTCCATTCCTGCATGCCAAAGATGGATGCCCCATCTTGCAGAAGATCTTTGCGTGACTGTTGAGATAGCCTGATGTCCCTGTCATTAAGTAGTATTTCATCCTTCTGGGATTTGATGGAGTTGAAGAATAAATAGTTATAAATAAATATTCCTTAGTTATAATGGAAAGTAAATTAGATACAAAAGTTTAGACTAAGATAAGTTACACAATTATTTTATCTACTTTTGCCAAACACAAATGGATTGGGTATTGATACTGTAATTCTTAATAACTTTTTCCATTTTATATAGCTTTACTATGTTAATGCTAAAACCTTCCTATCAATTTGAACAAAACAGAGGGAAATGTTGTGGAATATTTCTATACCCTGTGTAAACTATGTTCTGATTGGTTTAATAAAGAAGCATATTGACCAATACCATGGCTGGATGAGGTTAGGTGGAAAAACTAAACTACAGAGTGGATGAAGAAGGGCACAGGGGAGAGACACATCTGAGATGCCCAAAGAGCAAGGTGCTGGAGGACAGGTAAAGGCACAGGACCTGTGACAATACAAACATGAATAAAAATGGGTTAATTTAAATGTAAAAGTGAGAATTCAAACCAAAATTATTCAAAAAAGAAGGTGGAGGATATTTTATACATATTAAGGTAAAAATCCACCACAATGACATTTCGATTGTTAACTTTTATTCTCCAAATGCAACAGCACCCATATCTGTAAGAGAAACATGACTAACACTTAAATCAAACACCCAATCCCAAACATTTATAGTGGGACACTTCAGCAGCTCATTCCTACAAATGGACATGCCATTCAGAAGGAAATTAAACACATAAATAATGGAATTATCAGACATTGTGGTGCAAATGACCAGGACATATATCTATAGTATATTTCACCCAAACATAAAAGGTTATACTTGTTTCTCATTCCCTCACGGAACCTTCTCCAAAATTGATTATATACTCAGTTACAAATCAAGTGTCCACAGATTAAAAAAACATTGAAATACCCACTATAGACTATGAGACAACTGTGAGTAAAATTTGCATTTCAAAAACAACAGAAACTATAGAAAGCCTATAAAGTCATGAAAACTGAAAAACTCCCAACTGAATTACCAATGGGTCAAGGAAGAAATAAAGATATTAAACACTTCTTAGAATTCAATTAAAATAAATCCATGACCTACTGAACCTAATGGGACACAATTAAAGCTGTGTTAAGAGGAAGGCTCATAGCACTAAGAACCTGATAGCAGACATTAGAGAATTCTCATACCAGAGAATTAACAGCACAATTAAAAGCTCTAGAACAATAAGAAGCAGACACAAATACTAGAAACGAATTCAGGAAATAATCAAATAGAGGACTAAAATCAATATAATAGAAACAAGGAGAACAATGCCAACAATCAATGAAACATTGAGTTGGTTCTTTGAGGAAAAACAACAAGGTAGACAAACATTTATCCAAACTTACTAAAAGGCGGAGAGAGAATATCCAAATTGACAAAATCAGAAATGAAAAGAGAGACATAACAAGAGACACCTAGGATATTAAAGAAATCATTGGGTCATACTTCAAAAATGTTTACATCGCAAACTTGGAAAAATCTAAAAGAAGTGAACAACATTTGTGTTAGGTGTCACTTACTGAAGTTATATGGAGTTCAAAACAATTTATATAGATGCATAATCCCCAAGTAAATAGAAGCAGTCATTAAAAGTCTCCCAACCAATACTAGCCAGGACTAGATTGTTTTAGTACATAATTCTACCAGACATTCAAAGAAGAGCTAATACCTATACTGCTCAAATTATTCCACAAGATAGAAATAGATGGAATATTGCCAAATATTATTTTATGAGGCCACAGTTACTCTGATATCTGAACCACACAAAGAAGAAACAAAAATAAAATTACAGACCAATTTCCCTCCTGAACATAGATGTAAAATACTCAATAAAGCACTCACAAACTGAATCCAAGGGAACAAAAAGATAATCCACCCTGGTTAGGTGGGCTTCATCCCAGAGATGCAGGGATGATTCAACAAATGAAAAGCCATTAATTTAATCCATCATATAGGCAAACTTAAAGAAAAACACCACAGGATCATCCTATTATATGAAAAAAAAATCCTTTGACAAACAGAAGCGCCACTTCATGATAAATATCTTGGAGAGATCAGGGATATGGGGACATACCTACACATACTAAAGGCAATATATTGCATCCAATAGCCAATATCAAATTAAATGGGGAAAAAGTCAAAGCAATTCCACAAAAACCAGGAATGTGACAAGGCTTTCCACTCTTTCTACATCTATTTAACACAGTACTTGAAGTGTTTTCTAGCATAATATGACAACTTAAGGAGATTAATGGGAAACAAATTGTAAAGGAAGTCAAAAAATCTATTTGCAGGTGATACAATAGTATACATAATCTAACCCAAAAATTCTACCAAGGGGATCCAAAACTGATAAACATCTTGAGTGAAGTAGCTGGATACATAAATAACTAAAAAAAAAAATTCCCAGTAGCCCTCCTATATACAAATGATAAATGGGGTGAGAAAGAAATCAGGAAAACCACATCCTTCACAATAGCCACAAGTAAGTAACTGTAAGAAATCAAGTGAAAAACCTGTATGACAGGAACCTAAAGACTCTGAAGGAAGAAATTGGAGAAGATTTCAAAGCATGGAAATGTCTCCCATATTCATTGATCATCAGGTTTAACATAGTAAAACTTGACAGATTATCAAAAGCAATCGATAGATTCAATGAAATACTGATCAAAATTCTAACACAATTCTTTACAGAATGTAAAATAACAATACTCAAGTTTGTATGGAAAAATAAAAAAAGCAGGATAGCTAAAACAATCTTGGACAAGAAAATAATGTCCAGAGATATCACTATCCCTGATTTAAAAATGAAGTACATATCTGCACAGGAATTCTCAACAGGGGAGTATCAAATGGCTGAGAAATAGTCAAAGAAATATTCAAATCCTTAGCCATTAGGGAAATGCAATTAAAAACAACACTGAGATTTTATCTTACACCTGTCAGAACGGCTAAGATAAAAATTACCATTGACAGATTTATGATGAAGAGCACGTGGAACAAAGGGAATGCTCCTGCACTGTTGGTGGGAGTGCAAACTTATAGAGCCATTTTGGAAATAAATATGGCAGTTTTTAAGAAATTTGGGAATTGATCTACCTCAAGACAGAGTTATACCATACCACTCCTGGGCATATGCCCAAAGAACACTCCATACCACAGGACACTTTTTCTACTATGTTTATAGAAGCTTTATTTGTAATAGTCAGAAACCGCAAATAACCTCAATAGAAAAATGGATACAGAAAATCTGGTGTATTTATATAACGGAGTATTACTCAGCAGTTTAAAACAATGACATCATTAAATTTGAATGCAAATTGATGGATGTAGAAAAGATAGTCATGAATAAGGCAATCCTGACCCAGATTTACAAGAATGGTATGCACTCAATCATAAGTAACTATTACGTAGAAAGTAAAGGAGAACCAAGCTACAACTGACAGACCAAAAGAAACTAAATAACTAGGTATGCCCAAGGGGGTCTGCATGAATCTCACTGTGAGGAAGTAAAATGGACATTGCTAGTGGATGGGGGAGGGACTTAGAAGGGAGAATGAGGATGGGAACAGGAGGGATCATGTGGGTGGAGGATGGGTTGAGAGAGAATTAGGAGAGACAATGGAATATGGGGGCATCTCTGGGATGAGATGGAAACCTAGAGCAATGGAAACACTCAGGAATCTATGAGGGTGACCTACTAACATGGAATATGGGAGCTGAACTAGCCATCTCCTGTAGCCAGGCAAGATTTCCTGCGGAAGGATGGGGACACCAGCCCAGTCACAAAGCCTTCAACCTACAATCTGTCCTGCTGACAAAATTTGCTTGGGTAAAGATGTGGCAGAAATTGGGGGAGTGAACAAGTAATGACTGGCAGAGCTACAGACCCATACCCTGAGAGGGGCTCCCCTCTGAGGGCCAGCACCCAGAGGCAGTATACCCCAGAGATTTAGGATAGAAAAAATATGAATGGCAAAGGAAGTCAATGAAATGATATACTGCTTTTCTCATAGATTGATATCTAGTACAGCTGTCATCACAGAGGCTTCACCACAAAGCAACTGATGGAAAAATTTGCAGAGACCTACAGCCAAACATTAGGTAGAGCTCACAAATATCCTTCAGAACAGGGCAAGGCTGGAGTGTAGGGCCCAGTGATATCAAAGCCACCAAAAGAAAACCCACAGAATCAACTAACCTGGGCTCACAGGGGCTCACAGAGACTGAACAAACCACAGTGGACCTGCATGAGACTGATATAGGTGCTGTGCATATATATTACAGTTGTGTAACTTAGTGTTCATGTGAGACTCCTAATAATGAGAGCTTGGGAAGTCTCTGACTCTTTTGCTTTCTTTCGACACCCATTTCTAATACCAGATTACCTCACCCAGCCTTAATAGAAGAGGAAGGGACTAGTCACCCTGCTATTTGATATACCATGGTTGGCTTATATGATTGGGAGGCCCACCAGTATCTGAAGAGTAACAGTGGAGAGGAATGGAGTGGGTGGGGGTAGTGTTGGAGGAAGTAGGAAGAGGGAAGTGAGGGAAATTTTGTTTTTCATGAAAAAACAAAAATAAATAAATAAATAAACCAAAAATAAATCATGAAAATAACTCCATAACCTAAAGAAGGAGAGGTCTATCAAAGTAAAAAAAAAATGCAGAACCGAAAATAGACAACATCAGGAAAAACAGTCCATTCAGCCCATAATCATAATGAAAGAACTAAACATGGAGAACAAGTTATGGATGGATAGGCAAGGTCTGGAATGGGATAATCAAATGAGGAGGGGGAAAGGAGAGGGGCTTGAGGGAGGGAGGGAGGGAATATGAGGAGTGACAGCTAAAGTTAAGGAATATATCAGTGAATGTATGGAAACCTAGTAAAATAAAAACTTCTATATATATACATCATATATATATATGATGATAATCTAAATATTATTACCAAATAATGGGGGATATAGTGTCCAAATGACAATCTTGTCACCAAAGGAAGCTTCCAGTTCTGGTACTGGGTTACAGCTAATGAGTTCTTGGCCAAAGGGATTCCACAGGACCCCTAACACAAGCCTTTGCCAAGACTATAGGTTGCTCTCCACAAACTGACAGCAAGGACTCATTGCTGAAGACAACACCTTTATCACTCATCAAACATGGAGATGCTGGTGATTACATACAGCTTCCAGCTCCGCATTCCATCATCTTTAATAAAAGATGGTACTCTGCATACTATCAAAAGAGAAATGCAAACATTAATCCAGCCACAAATACTTTGATCTACAATTTTGTCCTGCAAGATATGCTAGAGTAATGGTGGCACAAAGCTCATGGGAGGAAACAACCAATAATTTATCTTACTTAAGGCCCACTTCATGAGATGGAATCAATACCACGCTGCTTTGCTGACCAGAGATTAGATCACCTGCGGACCTAGTGTAAAAGTAACTAATACTGATCTCATAATTTACTGACAAAATGACTCCTAACGCTATACTACTATGCTCAGATTTGTGCCTTGTTCAGTCATCATCAGAGAAGCTTGCTCCTGAATTTGGCAAGAACAAATAAGAGACCCTCAGACAGACATTGCACAGGGTGGATACTTTTGAACAAATCAGTTCTTAATGGTATGTTTCTACTAAATCCCTCCAAGAACTCCTCCTCAGAAGAAGAAAGTATAAGAGCCAGAGAGGAGGGAGGACATGAAGAAAACAAGGCCCTCCACATCAGCATGAGAAAAACACATATGAAGCCACATTCTGAAGCATGTTGCATTGTGCTCCATGTCTGCACCAGTTCTCTACTTATAAATTAGAGTTTCTAGTTTCATGATTTTATGGGCTTCCCAAGTGTTCAAATATACTGATCTCTGATTTTTGTGCCATTTCTTGTGATGCTTTTGTTCTGTTGATTTGTCTTGTCCAACTCTAAGATGATAGTATTGTTTCATCATATTGTATTTTATTTTGTTATACATTTTAAAAATAATGAATGAATGAATGAATGAATGAATGAAAATCTAGCCACTAGGGTAAAGGTTGATACCTGAACTGTCGTTTACACCTGCTGAACAGGAAAATCATGTTTCTCCAGTGCAGTGACCTTGTATATATCAACCACTCCAGAGCAGTCTACATGTGCAGGAGTAATTGACCGACATATAATAGACTCCATAGTTTTGTGTGTGTGTGGAGGGGTCGGGTGCTCACACTTGTTTACACTTTGGTGTTTTTCTTTTGTTACTTTTTTTATTAGTATTAGAAATTTTCTATTCATTTTACATACTGACCACAATCGCCTTCCCCACCTTCCTCTGAACCCCATAGTCTTCCCCCTCAACCCGTACCCCCATTCCCATCTCCTCCAATGCAAGACCTAGGATGGGGAGTCAGAAGAGCCTAATACACTCAGTTGAGGCAGGTCCAAGTCCCTACTCCTGTACCAAAGTTGTGTAAGTTGTACCACCCTAGGATGTTTGGACTCTCAAAAGCCTGTTATGCACCAGGGATGGTTCCTGATCCCACTGTCAGGGGGCCCATTAAGCAGAGCAAACTACTCAACTGTCTTGCCTATGCAGAGGGCCTAGTCCAGTCTCATGGTGATTTTCTCTTTTGCTATTGTTTTCATTTGGGGATTTTTTTTACAAGGAATTTGAAGTTGAGTGTGTAAGGAAGGGGAGACGATTTGGAAGGAATTGTGTGAGGGAAATAATATGATCAAAATATATTTAAATTGCTATGTGTGGTGGTGCTCGCCTTTAATCTCAGCACTCAGAAGGCAGAGGCAGGCAGATTTCTGTGTGTTCAAGGCAAGGCTGGGCTACAAACTGAGTTCCAGGACAGGCTCCAAAATCTACACAGAGAATCCCTGTATCCAAATACATACATATATATATATATGTATATATATATATATAATTGTTTTAAGCAATAAAAATATAATAAGAGAATTCAAAACAACAAAAAAGAAGTTACAACTCTCAGCAGGCTTTGTCATCACCAGAGTCTACCTCTATAAGGTTAGCAGTGGCTGTAAGATTGCTTCTCCTTAACTAAATTTTTGAAGAATTCTAACGGTGGACAAGTATTTTTTCTGACAGATTGTTTGCTCAGCACAATTTTGTTTTGCTCAGTAAAAAGTACAATTGATATCTTTATCATTGATATATAAATGTATAAAAGATGGTTACATTTCACATATAACTTTCAAACTACTTAAATTTTTGAGTTGCTGATCAAATGAGAATGCATTTTTGCTTATATGCTTGGTTTCATTATTATGTGCCCATCATTGGAGGGTAGCTTTCTTTAATTACATGAAATTAAAATAGGCAAATGAACTTCAAAATTATTTTCCTAAGTAGTCTTTTGAAGCAAGGTCTTTTGTACCCAAGGTTGGCCTCAAACCCACCAGACAACCAAGGATGGCCTGTAGTCCTGAGTCAGTCTCTATCTCTCAGTGCAAGGTTTACAATCATGTGATACCCTGTCAAGGTATGTTTTTTTTAAAATTTTTAAAGTAAGAGATATTTGTGATACACACATATTACTTAAACATATTTATGACTTGCAGTGGGACATTTCAGTGAAATGAAACCTGCAAAATCACATAAGGGTACGGCCTATCAGAGTATTTAGATATATTTCATTACTTAGTGTTGAAATATTTTAGATATTCTCTTCTAAGACTATTAAAATTTCCAGTGTCTTCTAGCTCACCATGCAGAAACCCTCAGTACTTCAGAGCATAGGACACCTTCCTCCCTGAAAGATTGCATGCCTTTGTCCCTCTTCTTTTCATTAAAGGGAGATGGCATAGATTTTGGCACACCAGTGGTATGACACTGTTTACCCTTTCTCCACTACCACTGGGTTATGAGCTGTATCAAAATTGTTGCATAGACAGAATTGAAAAACCACTAGAACAAGTTTGAGCTACCCCAACCTAATTCAGGGTCAAGTAGGGTGGACTAGGAGGTTGGAGAGTAAATGACAGATGCACCTTAATAAAGGAAATAGGATATAATCTCACATTTAGTGACTCTTCATGATCCTACCAGTGATAGAGTAGGTGGAATAGGGATATTGAACAATGTGGGGTGCTGCATGGGATGAATTGCTAAAGGATTTTGTGATTGCTGTAATAATGACAGTTACCTTTTTCATGTCTTCATAGCTCAGTAACAGGAAGTTGTCATTTTCTCTCATAGACAGCCAATCACGGGTGTGCTCAAACCATGATCCATATGGCACTGTGTGAAAGGGAAGGAAATTATTGATTACAAAGAATAAAATTGAGGTCTGCCGATTATTATTCACTTTCTACAAATGGCAGACAACTTTACTTAGAAAAACAAAACCAGTATTTACAGCATTTAATGTGATATTTTATGTAGCCATGTCAGAGGAGCAGTAGGTGGCAACTGAAGATCAGTAGGTTGGTCCACCAGGAAGGAAAGTTCTAATGGGTGAATCTCAGATAGGTAAGGCCCCAAAGGCTTTGGCTCTAGAATGTCTTTTGCTAATGTTGCACCTTTACATTTTTCCACTGCTATTTTCCTATGTTATCTAACATGGTGTGAATGCATGTGGGAAGATCCCGACTTCCCTTAATTTATTATGACTATCTCTGGGAAATATCTCATTCTACTGGGCATTTTTATTTGTGGATTATTATAAAAAATGATTTCCTCCTAAGCTATTCTGTTTAAAGCAATGATTTTATACAAAATAATAGTGTTAGTTTAAATGGGATTTTGGTGATATAGGTTCTTTAATAAGTATAGTAATTGATTATGATAGAGTTTAGTTTAGATGGGAAACTAATAAAGTCAAAAGCAAGATATGGTGTTTCCCCTGCCCATGATGAAGCATGGGCTGCAGAGGATAGAAAATAAGAACAAGAAAATGTTACACACCTAGTTTCTTTTGAGGATCCATATGGATTGTGGTTTAGGTTAATGATTAAGAAAAACAATTGTGTTGTAGAATATTATTTTTTAAAGTATGTTATTTTTTTAAGTTGCATTTGTTTAACTCTGTGAAGTTGTGTTATGGTACCTGTCTAAACACCTGATGGTCTAATAAAGATCTGAAACCAATAGTGAGGCATGAGAAAGGACAGAAGGGGCTGGCAGGCAGAGAATATATAGAAGAATTCTGGGAGTAAAAAAGATCAATGAATGAGAGAGAAGAAGGAGGACATCAGAGTCAGCCAACCAGATACACAGCCAGTGCCAGTAGGAGTAAGAGTCAGATTTACAGATGTAAGAGAATGGGAAAATCCCAGAGGCAAAAGGTAGATGAGATAACTTAAGTTAAGGAAAGTTGGCAAGAAACAAGTCAAACTAAGCCCAGGTATTTACAAGTAAGAATAAGCCTCCTTGTATGATACATTTGGGAGCTGAGTGGTAGACCACCCAAAAGAGTAAAAAATGAACAACAACACAATTGTGTCCCAAAAGTTAAGCTAGCTCAAGTTCTTTTAATCTTAACGTTGAGAGATGTGACATGGGCTTCAGTGTGCATCATAGCTAAAACAAAGCTTTCAATATGACTTACAGATAAGATGAGATATTTTTGTTAATAACTTTAAGATGAAAAACCTGGGAAAACCATCTAAAGGCACATAGTTGAGTGAGGGACTCATTGACGTCAAGAAACAAGAACAAAGCAGCCTAGTTATTATTTGTGGATGGATCTTTCTTGTTAGGATGGTTTGGCAATACAAGATGATGATTAATTCCTCAATTCCTTAAACCCTGATAATTAATTCAAAGACAGTAATTAATTAATGCCTATTTATGCCCTCTGCTTCCTGATACAAAAAAGCTATTGATGAATGAATACACAATCTGAATATTTAAAAGACAGAAGACTGATTGTTTTTCATACATAATAATTTAGGTTTGTGATTATTTTAAGATTGTTTATAAGATTACCATTTGAGATAAGTAATAAAATCATTGATCCTTCTTTTGTAACCACAAAATTCAGCCTGGCAGTCAAAGAATGGCTGAGAAATATATCTTACTTGCTTGTATTCTGTTAATCTATACCAAGTTGCTTAGATATGAATGTATGTAGGTTCTTGGGATAATTTGTTTTGCATCCATCATATGTAGGATGTTTAATCATTTGAGGGAAATTGGAAATCATGTTTTCTAACTGTATTCATTGTAATCATGCACTTGAAAAATAGAATGTAACCACATTGTAAGTTTTATATTGCCTGAGAGATTTTGTTCAGATATATAAGCTGTAAGAGAAACATAGAGGAAGAAATGAGAAAAAATGATGGAGAAATATAAATGTTTGTGCATGTTTCCTCCTTTTTTGTTGACCCCAGAGAGTTAAATTTTGTCCTCTCTCTGGCCCCAGGGAATTAAGTGTTACACCCTCAGATAGAAAAGTCAAGCTCAATCCTTGAGCTCCTGAAGGCTGGTCATCATTTCAATGATACCATTTGCCACACACACACAGTTAGTAAGCAGATAAAATCCAGTTCATTAGTGAACTCATCACCTCACAGATTTACTACTGATACCATGAGGAGACATCCAAGAGGCAAGTAGCAGTGACAAAGGCATGAGTTGGTAAAATGTGATCACAACAGTACAGGAAGCCAGAAGATTCTGAGCATTTCCCGTTTGGGACTTTTTATTACCATCATGTCTGGAGAACTCTATTAACCCCTTCTGAGGGAGATCTCTTCCCACTAACATTCACCTCTAAGGTTCCACAACTTGTGGATAGTGACTCCTTAAGACCAAAGACACCAAAACATAGACAGCTAGAGATGCTCAAGGCATAGCCTTCCACATTCAACCAAATGCTTCACTTACATTCCTAGTACTACTGCGATGTGTTTTCAATAGTCAGAGTGTCCTAACTGTTCGTGGTCTAGTTGTGCTGTCTCTTCATGCCTCACCCTCCATTGCAGGCTTGTATTGTTCCCCATTATCTGAAGAACCAACTGAATCAAGTCAGGAGAGAAAGTAAGACTTAAGCCAGTGCCAGAGAAGTAGGATACATGAATTCAATGAATGTAAGATATGACTGAAACCTGGTGGTGATAAATGATCTACAGAGACTGTGTAGAGATAAAGTGAATTGCATAATATATGAGAGAATTAAGTCACTTAAAGAGATTGAAAGCTGGGCTCATATGATAGCTCAATGGAAATCAATTGCGTTGTATGTCATACGACCTGAGTTTGGATCCTCAAAAAAACATTCAAACATGGTGATGCAGCCTGGTTTTTTGAACCTAGTACCCCTTCTATAACATGAGAGGTGGCGACAGGAGATTGCCAGCAAGCTTAGAACCTGCCAATTTGCCACACACAGGGATGTACAAGAAGAAGGAGATTGTCTCAAACAAGGTAGAAATCAAGGTTCAACACCAAATATTATCATCTGTCTTTAGCATAAGAACACCTACATTCTCACATTTGCACGCACTTCATCATAAACACAAATACATACATGCATAAAAGTAAAAGCTAGAAGCCATGAGAAATGTTGTGTCACACATATGTAATGCCAAAATTAAGAAGGGAGAACCCAAAGACCAGGGATTCAATGTAATTTTCAATTACATAATGAATTTCTTGTCAACTTGGGATACAACAGACCCTGTCTCAAACCAAAAAAAAAACAAAAGCATGTTAGTGACTGCACCAAAAATAAGCCAATGAGAAATACTGATAATTAATAGCAGCTCTGCTTTGGAAAGTTGTTTTAAAAGGTATTTGTTTAGGGACATGAATTACGAAGTGTATGCCAACAAGGCTCTAGTTGGAAGATTTCCTGTGTCCTGACCTGCTGGCAGTAGGGACACATCTCTCCCACTCGCATCCCCCAAGCAAACACACAGAAGCTTATGTTAATTATAACTGCATGGTCATGGCTCAGACTTTTTGCTAGCTATTTTTTATATCTTAAATTATCCCATAACTATTAATTTGTGTATCTCCACATGTTCTGTGGCTTTAACTGCATCCCATTACATGTTGCTCCTTGGATGGCTCACTGGCGTCTCTTCTCTCCTTCCTGTCTCTCTCTTTTAATTTCCAGCCTGCCTCTAAGCTGCCTCGTATAGATCAAATGGCTTTATTTATCAACCAATCAAAGCAACACATATGCACAGCATACAGAACGACATTTCCTCACCATTTTCCTTTTTCTGTCTAAACAAAAGGAAGGTTTTAACTTTAACCTATTAAAATTACAAATAACAAAAGAGTTATCAAGCAATAATTACAGTTACAATATCTAGTCTATTTGTATTTTGTAAAATTAAGGAAAGTATTCTATCTGTCCTATATTTGTGAGTCTAAGGTTTCATATGTAATTTTATCATAACCAATGAAAATTATAATTAGAACTATCTAGTCTTCAACTACATCAAAGACCCCAGAAAGACATATTACTTAAGTAAACAAGAAATACATTTTATGCAACTTCCAAAAATCTAGAATAACAGAGAGAGCTGGCTACCTGGACAATTACTGCAACATTGGGGCATCCTTATTCAGTCTATAGGCCTAGTGTCTCTCAGTTGCTTCTCTCTGTGTCCTGTGGAATGTCTGGCAGTCTCATCTGTTAAGGAGGAACCTGAAGAACCATCTTATCTTGAAAAATTCAGTGGTCACCTTTTATGGGTCCTACATGTCCACTTTATACAACATATTGTCAAGCAATCAAGGCAAGGACAATTCTTTTGTCCAGTGGCTAACTTTTGCAACAAAGAAAGCAAACTTCATAATGAGTTTCTTCAATGCCCGTTATCTTCTCTGAAGTAGATGGGTGCTGCCAGGAGCAGACATGTCTCAATATCCAGAAAGTCAAAGTTCTTAAAACATTTTAAATGCCATTTTCTGTGGGTCTTTGAAGTGTTTGAAGATTACATACATAATTGAAATATATCTATGTATATCTAGACAACTTAACTAACATGACTACAAGTTTGATTATCATAGATGATTAACTATGAATATGTATTTCTTAATGATACATTACAACTTTAAATGAGTTGCACAAACAAAATACTTCCAAAAAGAGTATAAATATACATACAGCATAACAAAATTAACTTTAAACTTGTATCAATAAACTAAAATCCATAGCAATGTAAAACATTTTTAAACAATAATCCACCCTTTCATCCTATCATATATATAACATTCTCTTTTCCACTTTAGAAAGAAATTGCATTTATAATCCACCTGCTTTAAATAAAAATAAACATTTATAAACAATATTTTTGGAATTTTGGAGTAGGTTCTTATACTACCCCTGCTGGTTGAGGGTGCTGGTAATGTTAGGGGAATCCTGAGAAAATTTGAGATAATGTTCAAGTCCTGGGAAGCCTGGTTATAACCTTTCTTGATAGGTACCACCTGTTAAGGTTCAGGATGTCTGGCTTGATAAAATCTGAACCTTCTTAATATGGAACAAATCCATAGCCTCTTGCTTTCTGTGGAAACAAAAGCAGAGCCTCCTTTCCAAAGCAACATATCCTTAGATCCAACTTTTGAAGTCAAAATACCTTTAAAATACATATATTGGTTTAACTACAATCAAATGTCTTTCTGCAGTTAAAAATCCCAATGACAATATAATCCAGATTCTGTGTATGATTTCCATCTTTATGTGGCTCATTTTTTATATTACTTTTACTGTCTCTTTAAAAACATTACTCTTTATACCTTTTGATTTTATATAACTCTATATATTCCTTTTCCTCTCTCTTCCAAGCCTATATATATTTTTACACACACTGTAAACTGTTTAGGATTTATCCCATTTGAATCTGTCTCATTGTGAATCTATTGCTTTAAATTGCAGTGGCTAGTACAGAAGTGGCAGTCTTGGGTGCTTACTCTGCCCACCTCAGCTTTTTCAACGTGGTGGAGATAATTCACTACTGTCTCTGGGATCCATGCTGTCACTGACTCTAGGAGGCTGTGGGTCTTTGCTTCCATGCAGCAGTGTGTAGCCCAAAGCCTCTTCTTTTTTTTTTCTTTTGTCCATACTAGCAAAAGCTAAATCCACCATGCAGCATGGAGATGCCGCTGAATACTCTGGAGGGAATCTGCCATGCTAGTGGTCAAGTCCACATGCCACAAACCTGCCATACGCAAGCCCGACAGACACACTAGGAAGCTGTTTTTAGCCCCCTTTCAGAATCTTTTTTTTTTTTTTAAGCTTTCTCAAGGCTGGGCAGTGGTGACGCATGCCTTTAATACCAGCACTTGGGAGGCAGAGGCAGGTGGATCTTTGTGAGTTCAAGGGCAGCCTGGTCTACAGAGTGAGATCCAGGAAAGGCGCAAAGCTACACAGAGAAACCCTGTCTCGAAAAACAAAACAAAAAAAAAAGGAAGAAAAAAGAGCAGACAAACATGCAACCACAAAAATATCATATATACCAAGATCTATGATTAACATAGATGCAAAGTTTCTCAATAAAATACTTTGTTAACATATTCAGGAACTTATCAAAGGATAGTAAAATGGCTGAACAGGTAAAGTTGTTTATTGCCAAACCTTGTAAGTTTTTCTCTGGTTTCCACCTGCACATTTGGGTATACATGGACCCACACAATATACATATATATGTACATGCACATGCACAAGTACACACACACAAACACACATTCACACCAATTGTAAGTGTATCAAGACCCTCAACAGAAGACACAAAACTCTGACACAGTTGAGGAAAATACAGAATGTGAACTTTGAGAGGTAATCACAGGTAAGGACTTTCTGAATGCTACTCATCTCTCAGAAAATAAGGCAACTACTCAACAAGTGGGACCCCGTGAAATTAAAAGATTTCTATCCACCAAAGGAAATCATTAATCATGTGAAGATTCAGCTAATAAAATGGAAGAAAGCTTTGCCAGTTATATGCTTCCAGACAATGTGCATCTAGTATCTAAAAAGAATTAAAGATAATAAAATATTCAATAGGAAGAAAGAAATGGATCAAAACCTGTGGCATGGAACTAAAAAGTATACCGTAAAAGAAAGAGAATGCCTCAACATTGGCTAGCAAGGAAATACAAATAAAAACTAAAAACTACTTAGGAGTCCATCTCATCTATGTCAGAATGGCCACCGCTATTAAAAAAAATATGCCAGAGCTGTAACATAGAGAAAATGCGTCTCAGAAACAACAACAAAAAAGACAAAAAAGGAAAAAAAATAAATAAATGTTTGAAGTGTATGTTGAAAATGTTTGAAAAGAGAAGATAATTTAAATATAAAGGGATGAGAAAGGAGTAGATGCAAGTAATGGACAGGACAGTTGAAAGAGAATATAGGCTAATGTTATTCTTGTTCTAAATTTCTCATGGATTTGGGGGTTTTGTGGTCCAAACTTGGGTGAAATATAAGCAATATTGAAATTATAACATTTAATATGATGTTTCCCAGCTTCTCTTTTGGATACCAATTCTAACTGTATATAAATTCATTAAAATGTACCGACTTTGAGTCTCAATAATTTTGGTGAATCTGGTTTTTATTTATGTAGAAGTTGCTTTGTAATAAAATTTAGTTTTTAATTTTTTTTAATTTTCAGAAAAATGTGGGGAAAGAAAAACACTGTTGGGACTGAAAACTGCACAGCCATTATTTAAATCACTGTGGGAAGCATTAAAAAAGCTGAAAACAGAAATTCCATATGACCCAGCTATCAAATCTTAGGTATATATGCAAACTACGTAGGTATATACTACTATAGACTTAGGTATATACAACTACATAGGTACTTGAACATTTGTGCTAATTGCAGCTCTATTCAAAATAGCTACAGAACAGATTTAGCCTAGATGCTCATCAGTTGAAAATAGATGAGATTTTGATATGTACACACAATAAAATTTCATACAGTTATAAAGACGAAATTACGAAATTCACAGTAAAATATTTGGAATGGAAAATATACTTAATGAGGTAACACAAGCACAGATAGACAAACACTGTATCTTTTGTCTCATATTTGGATCCTAGACAAATTCTTAGCATGTTTACCTTGATCTGCGTATAAAGGAGAGGAAGGCAGAAAAGAACCATTAGAAGAGTAGCAAGGAAAAAGAGACCTTAAGGAGAGGGAAGTACCAGGACACATATGGTATCAATATGAAGGAAGGGAATATGAGACTGATTGTGTTGATGCAAAGATGGGGTGGGTAAATTAGGGACAGAATTAACCAAAACCAAGAATATATAAAAATGCCATGTGAAAACTCACTAGTTTGTAAGCTCATTTAAAAATGTATTTTAAAGAGTTTAAATCAAGGCAGCTTTCATGAGCAGATACTACTGCTCCCAGAAGTTATTGGTTATAAAATGAAAACTCCATTGCTATTATTGGGATACCTCCCTAGGAATTGTTGCCTAAAATGGGCCTGAGGATCTAAATAATGCAGGCAATTGTCACTATTGTCAGTTGCCCACAAAAACTGGTCGGTAAGACCCTATTTATTTATTTATTTATTTATTTATTTATTTATTTATTTTGGCTTTCGAGACAGGGCTTCTCTGTGTAATTTCAGTGCCTGTCCTGGATCTTGATCTGTAGACTGGGCTGGCCTTGAACTCACAGAGATCCACCTGGCTCTGCTTCCCGAGTGCTGGGATTAAAGATGTGCACCACCACTGCCCAGCTAAGACCCTATTCCTAAAGCCAATCTCATAGCCTTGTCACACAACACAAGGAAAGAAAACTGGGAATGAGTTGAAATATGCCTTTCTGCTGTATTGCCCTCATTGTAACAGAAGGTTTCTGTAGGATTCTTGTCAATAATATTACTCAGCTATGGACACTGATATCTATACTTCAACCATCCATACAACATACACCCACTGGTGCAATAACTGCAATTGTGGTATCAGTAACAAATCATTTTCTGATTGAGAAGACTTCACATCTGATACAGTCAGCATAGTCAGGTATCCATGATGGGGAGGGAATAGGTCCTAGTGTTGTTGCTATCACTGTTGTTCTGTTAACCACAAGGTAAAACATCTTCATTAGTACTAGAAAGACTAGATACTCCAAATATTGCCAGGATAGTTAGTCATAGGTCAAGCTGTAGCTGTGCCATTAGGCAGTGGCTTGTGAGAACAAGAAGACTTCACAATTAGGTTTGTAATGGTAATGATCCTTGGATCAACAGGTTAGTAGAGTGTAGAGAAATAAGACGGAGTCAAGAAAAAAAATTACAGCATATACTAAAGGCTAAAGTTGTAACCAAGTTAGATAACATAAATGACTTGGGGGTTGAGCCCCAGAATTAAATAAACAGAATATAGAAGTGAGTGCTTGTAGTCCTAGAACTCATGAGGTAGAGGGAGGAGGAGCAGATCTCCAAGGTAATCCCTATCTGCATAGAGAATTCAAGGCCAGACTAAGCTATATCACACCTTGTCTTCATAAATGTAACTGAGCCTCTCTCAACCCCTATATTTAACAGGACACTCACCATTTCCTTTGAGGAACCATTCAAAGTAAGTTCCTAGTGACTCTGGATTATCAATAAGTTTTGTGTTACGACGGAAAAAATAACCAGACACAAGAACATCTCTGGGATTTCTGATGACATAGATCACCTTAAATGGAAAAACATATAAATGAAGGTCAATATAGTCATAAACCAATTTTATCTGGCATAGTTTATATGAAAAGTCAATCAAATATCAGTGAGGTTTCTAAAAATATTTATTATTTTTATTTGAACAAAATATGAACAGAAGTGCAAAATATGTTTATCAGAATCTTCTTTTATAATTTTATTTGATTTACAAAAATGTAACAGCAAAATGACTGAGGTCACTGCTGTGGGATGGTCTGTATGTCAAACATGTTGCTTATTGGTCAATAAATAAAACACTGATTGACCAGTGGTCAGGCAGGAAGAAGTATAGGCGGGACAAGGAGGAGAGAATTCTGGGAAGTGGAAGCCTGAAGAGACACTGCCAGCTGCCACCATGACAAACAGCATGTGAAGACGCCGGTAAGCCACGAGCCATGTGGCAAGGTATAGATTTATAGAAATGGATTAATTTAAGATATAAGGACAGTTAGCAAGAAGCCTGCCACAGCCATACAGTTTGTAAACAATATAAGTCTCTGTGTTTACTTGGTTGGGTCTGAGCGGCTGTGGGACTGGAGGGTGAGAGAGATTTGTCCTGACCATGGGCCAGGCAGGAAAACTCTAGCTACAAATGGCGCCCAACGTGGGGCAAGAGTTTCCACTTAAAACCTGAGAAAGCATAAAAGGAGGTTCTAAAATGGAGCTAAAACAGCTTCCTAGTTGTCTCTCTCAAGTTAGCCGCAACCTGCGGACTTGAGCTACTGTATGGCAGGTTCCTGGCGTGCATGTTTGACCTGCAGTATGGTGGGAATGAGGCCTCTGCAGGTGGCACATAAAACTGCGTGGTGGATTTAGCCTTTGCTAGTACAAAACAAAAAAGAGGTTTCTGGGCTACACGCTGCTTTGATAGAAGCATAGACCCACAAAGGCTCCCAGAGCTCGTGGTAAAAGTGTCAACACCATGTTGGGAAGCTGAGGTGGGCGGAGCCAGCAGCCATAGTGCCGTTTCAGTTTTAGAACACTGCAGTTTAAAGCAATAGGCTCAAGGTAATATAAAAAAAAATAAGCCACATAAAGATGGCTACCACACAGAGAATCTGGATTATGTTCTCTTTGATATTTGTAACTGAAGAAAAACATTTGATTGCAAAAGCTGTTGAGTTATGCCAAAATGTATATTTTAAAGGTACCTTGACTTCAAAATTTGGATGTAAGGATATGTTGCTTTGGAAAGGAAGCTCTGCTTTTGTTTCCACAGAAAGCCAGAGGCTATGGATTTATTCCAGATTAAGATACATCAGGTTTGACCAGCCAAGACCCCCTGAAAGGTCTCTGGTGACACCATGGCCCAGATGATCCAACATCCAAAACAGTTTGAAGGCAACTGACTCAGACAATACAGCCTCATGGACTACTACATAATCCTAAAATTTTCTTTGTGTCCCCATAAGATACAGCGCCCCCCTCCAGCAGGAAGTAGTAAGAGAAACTACACCCAAATTCCCAAATTATATGTAATTTTACTATGTTAATGTTAAAATCTTCCTTTTTGAAAAAAAAGAAAAGGGGAAGTGCTGTGGGATGGTCTGTATGTCAAACATGTTGCTTATTGGTCAATAAATAAAACACTGATTGGCCAGTGGTCAGGCAGGAAGAAGTATAGGCAGGACAAGGAGGAGAGAATTCTGGGAAGTGGAAGGCTGAAGAGACACTGCCAGCTGCCACCATGACAAACAGCATGTGAAGACGCCGGTAAGCCACAAGCCATGTGGCAAGGTATAGATTTATAGAAATGGATTAATTTAAGATATAAGGACAGTTTGCAAGAAGCCTGCCACGGCCATACAGTTTGTAAACAATATAAGTCTCTGTGTTTACTTGGTTGGGTCTGAGTGGCTGTGGGACTGGCGGGTGAGAGAGATTTGTCCTGACCATGGGCCAGGCAGGAAAACTCTAGCTACAGGTCACTAATACTGTAAAAAAAAAAAAAAAAAAAAAACATCAACAAGAAAAAGACAAGATTGATTCAATACTTGTAAAGATCAATATCTTACAGTGTGAAAGACTATCCATCCACTGTGAAAGAATGTCTTATATACACGGAATAATGCATACTATGTCCAGTATATCTGAAAAATGACAAACTAATTGGTTTCTATAAGTGTAACTATAAAAGAAAACTCTCAAAAGAATCATGATGCAGAGTTTAATGCTAATGTTTCATTGCAAAATGGTGAACACAAAGACCCATGAGCATCTAAAAAATGCTGAGACAGAAAGAAATAGACTTCCCCAGGGAAAAGTATAGCAATTGATTGTGCAATACCAATTTCTTAGTCTTGAAAACATATATACAAGTAACATTGTACATACTGAACAAATTGTACCAAGGTACTTAGGAATATGTAGATACATATACAGATGTAACAAAAAATCATGAAAAAAGCACAAATTTGAAAGAGAGAAAAGAGGGGTATGATGGTAAGCCTGGAGAGAGGAAGAGGAAGGGGGAATAATGTATGTAATTATAGTACAATCTCAAAAACAGAAGAAATAATTTCAAAAAATAATATTAATTAATTAATGAAATTAATATTTTGTCCCAATGCTGATTGTGACATTATTATATAATTCATCTTTTAGGCCTTAATTTCTCCAGACACAAGTTTTCCAAATCTAGATAAGACACACAAATATAGATTTATGATCACAACTTCATTGTGATAGTTTCAAGAGAGATTATTTTCTACATTTGTCTTTGTAGTTTAAGCATAAATACTTATAGGTTCTAAGGTGTGGTGACTTCCACAAAACTTTCTTATTAACAATGAGCAATGATGTGTCAGAACCTGGATATTTCTGATTCCTTTCAGAGATTCGATATCAGTGATGTCGGTGATGTTTGTGGCTCCTGGTGTCAGTGGACAGCTAGACACAGCAAGACACAATGGATACAGATAAGCCATGATTGTTGAACAATCACCCAAATTACAGCACTAGTACCTGTTCAGGCTGCTTCCCCTATGAGCAACTCTGCTTGGGAGATTCACCCATTAGGTATGGGCTATATGTGGAATTAAGATTAGCTAAATGACTTTGATGACAACAAAACAGTAATATCTACTGTACACTAGAGTTTGAACTCTACTTGACCTGTATGTGTAGTCCCTGATGCCCTACTGTGATAATACACTTTTTCACATTATATCTGCCTAGGATCACTGAGAGGTGGTTGATATCATGGTACTCTGATATAGTCTGAGGAGGGGACAGATTAGCATCACCTAGTGCATGAGAATCCCAACTTCCCTCTCCAAATCTACACAGATTGCATTTCAGGCAGAGGTCCAGGGCCCAACTCAGTAGAATAAGTTCAATGAGCATTTGGGCAAAGATTTCTCAACCACTGGACACTGACCTTGGCCTTGGATCTGAAGAAAGACTTGGGGAAAAGATGGAAAGGGAGGTTAGAGGTCATGAGGCGTGGTCCTTCCATATTGATTAATGTTAGATGTGCATTTTGATACTCTATCCAGGGCGAGCGTTCCCAGATAGGCACAGATTGGATCCATTTGGGATTTCCCTTGGTCTGAATCAAGCAGACAGTCTCAATCAGCCAGTTAGTTCCTGAACAAGAAGGAAAAGTTATTGTCACTCATTTCAAGAGCACTTCTGAAAAGCCTTAAATAGAATATACAACCATACAATTTACAATGCAGCTGTTTCCAAGCACAAAAGCATGTGGTATTTGGAATATCCACATTGTGTAAGTACAAAATATATTCTTCCAGAAGATTCAAAATACTTCACCTAAAAAAACTGAGAATTTTACTCAGCAAACCCCACCTGCCTATTGAACATTCCCTCCAGTCAAGAACGATTTTGGTTTTGGTGAATTCAGTTATTCCAGATATTTATCAGGGATGCAGTCATGGAATCTGTCCTTGAGATTGGAACCTTTCATTTAATGCAATGTCATTAAATTGCATCCATCCTGCACTGTATGTATTGGTACTGCTTCTTTTTAACTTAAATAAATTCCTTTGTGTCTATTTACCATACATGTATTTGTGATTATATGCTCATTTGTCAATGAGTGTTATTCTCTGGGCTATTACCTGAATCCTTTTCCTGCAGTCCACTGCCCTTAGATTTTCCATATTATTGCCCTTTGATGTTAGCAACCTAATACTTAACCAATGTTTACTGCTTCCGCCATCCACCACACTCCTCCCCCAAATGACCATGATGCCTTTCTTGGTTCCTTGAGTTTTGAGACTCTTTCATCTACTTGAAGAAGGTCCATGGTAATTCTTCTACCTGACCTTGTCCTCTCCTCCACATATTCTTACATTCATGCCATTTTTCTTGATGCTATTTTATCTGTTTATTCTCATCATTATCTCTCTTCCACACAGAGACCAACCAATGCCACAATCTGCTTTAGGAAACACTGTCATTTCTCCAAGGATCAGCTCTGGCACTCCTAGTGCCTTAGCTGCTCTTCTGACTACATTGGTTAGGTTAGAGTTCTTCCTCTGAGTGGAAATGCTCTCAGATACAGCTCTCCAAGCCCACAAACCATTGAACACATGAGATATATAAAGCATTCCATTCACCACCTAAATGAAGGATGATTAAATCCCAAAACTTCCACAGACAGTTCAGGATCATTCTCAATGATGTTCCTTACCTGATTTAGGATAACTCACTATGACCGTGTCTTCATCTCTGATCACAAACTTATCACGGCTTTCTTCAATAATTTCTCTTTTATGCACTGTAGCAGAGAAAGGTATTCCTTCAAACCAAAAGTAGGCTGACATCCCAAAACCTCTTTCTTGATGCTGTGAGAATTCCAGCATTGACCACCTGTTCAGCTTAAAGCAAATGCTGAGAGGTAAAATTTATAGTGCAGGCAAAAAATCATTAACATCCCAAAGTTTGTACTAAAATGAGCTGCTGATAGGAAGAAATACAGACTGCAGAAACCAGTCAAAGGTTGCTGTATTAAGCAACTGTGTACTTATTCAGAGATTGTTCTAGAGAATTGTGAGCCTGAGGTTATGACCCAAAACCAGAAACTCAAAAACAAGTACTTAGACATTGAAATAAGGCTTAGTTTAAAATATTTTCTAATACAATTAAGCATTCACAATGGTTTTAAATGTGCAAAAAATTTACACAGACAATAAAAAATTTTGCCCTGAAAAAAAGTTGTCCTGTACAATCATTTTTTTTAAAGTAGGGATTGTTTTTGATAAATATAGTGCCTTCACTGCACCACAGCCTCCTTTCCCCCCTCCATTGCCTTCTTCCCTTTCCCATATTCATGATCCTTTCTTCAGTTTTCACTGCTGTGTTTATACGATCACACATTTACACAACTACAGAGTCCATTTAGTTCTGTTTGTATATGAAAGTGTCCTTAGATGAGCACTTGGGATTGAACAACCAATATGGGATTTCCCCTCCTGAGGCAGTTGAATCTACCTTCATTGACCTGTTTTTTTTTTTGTTTTGTTTTGTTTTTTTTTTTAATCTAGGGATAAGACAATGTAAAATTTCCTCTATCATTATTTGGGGAAAAACTGGTTCATTTGTTTAAGTATACTGGTGAGAATTCAAAGATGTATTGCTCTGTCATGGCTGTAGGATAAATCTATCAACAGACATCCTTAGGCTCTGTGTTTTTCGCAAGCATTAGGTAGATGGTGAAAGACCCTAACCCTTCAGGCTTACACCCCCAAGCATCAGGAAATGAGAAACTTCAAGCATCAGGAAATGAGAAACTAAAAATCTAGTTCCCAGGGCAAGCTGACCACCCCTGCAACAATACAACAATGTAAAGAGATTTCTGTTAAGAGATGTGCTCAACTGTGACTGGGAAAGTTGCAAATGTTCCAGGAAGGACCACTGTGACTGTGTGTAGGCTCCACTCTCCCCCCCCATACTCCCCTTGAGGTTGACGTAACTGTACCCACTGTACCCACTCTGTGGTCACTCTGTGATTGTATGGGAATTGTAATCTTGTGACTTTTTGTGGGTTTCTCCTTTAAAAGCACCTATGAACTATGGTGCGATGCGACTCTTGCTCTTTGAGCAGAGTCTGCCCGACTGTATACAGCTGTAATAAAAACCTCTTTCTATTGCATCAACTGGACTGGAGTTTGGGTTCTTGGGGCGCCCACTCAGGACCCTAAACTTTGGGGTCCAACAATGGGATTCATTGTAAAAAGTTTTGAAACTCTGTGTGTTTGGTCCTAGTTTTTGGCACCAAACTGAATGTAAGTTTTGCAACTCTGTGGGTTTGATCCCAGGTGTTGACACCAAAGTATGAATTTTGCAACTCTGGGGGAAAGGTATCCTAACTATTTGGAGAGTCAGATGACACCTTGAGCTGCTAGGACAGCCCTGACAGCAGAAGCTGCAATAAGAAAGCTCAACCCTAGAGGGTGAGGTATCTGGGACACCTCAAGCTGCTAGGACAGCTCAGCCCTGGAGGTATCCCAGATACCTTGACTTGCTTAGGACAGATCAGCCCTGGAGGGGAAGGTCTCCCAGATACCTTGAGCTGCTAGGACAGCTCTGATGGCTGGATCTGCAGTGAGACAGCTCAGCCCTGGAAGGGAAGGTATTCTGACTGCTCAGGACAGTCAGGCCTGGAGCTGATAGGACAGCTCAGCATGAAAGAGTGAATTAAGATTTTCACACCTAGAACTCTTTTGAAAAAGGAATTTATTTGGGAAAGAGGAGTCCAGTAGAGTGGCTGCCTCTAACAAGGTTGAGAGAATAGCCTACAACTGAACATGCAGGATGCTTTATATAGAATATCTTGGGGGTGGAGTCAACCAAAGATTGGTTAGTTTTTTCTGCTCAGGGATTGGTTAGTTTTGTGGGTTCGGGACAGAGTTGGCCTTGATCTCAGAGCCAAACTGTGTTTCTTTTACTGGCCTTTCTTGGCTTTTTGACACTAATTCTAAGGCTAGGGCATATTTCTTTCACTGACTCTGATTCTAGGGACCAAGAGTGTTTCCTTGGTAATGGTTTCAGAATCAGGGTATGTTTCTTAGGTTCTGGATTTGGGGATAGTTTTTCTTTCTCTGGCTGAGTTCCCAGACCCAGGCTGTGTTACTTTGCCTGGTTCTGGGCTCCAGAGTCAGGTTGGGTTACTTTAACCAGCCCCTTTTCCCATATGCATTACAGATGTGTCAACTGGAGTTGGGTACTTTACAGTGAATTATTTGTGTAACTTTGTGATAGTCTCCATATATTGCAAAAAGAAGCTTCTTTGATGAGGGGAGACAACTATACTTACCTGTGTTTATAAAGATAGGTATTTAGCAAACAGTTGGAAAGTATGCTGGTTAGTTAAACTGGCAGTAGCAGGTTCACCTCTTGGGTCTATGCCCTCTCCATGCCTAACTGGCTGTCTATGTTTACAGTACCAACCATGGCTTATCTCTTGTTGAGTGTGCTCCCAGACAATAGATCTGGATAGGTCTAGTGATTGATCCTTTCCCTTTGTAGCTTTTCACTTTTGAAAACCACTTTTCAGGAAAGAGGTTCCAGGTCAGGTTCAGTTCAATCCCCCAAATATCTGTGTCTGAAATGCATTGAGACTTTAGCAAAAGAGTTGAATTTTCAAATTCTGAGACAATCAAGGGCAACATTGGCTGACACTCTTTTGGAAGTCTCATGGATTACCCTGACCAACAACTTAAAAGGGGGTTTCTCATGCATGATACTTGGCTTTTTTTATATATATTCCATGGCATTTGGGGTAATATAATCACTATTAATGGCATAAATTTTTTAAAATGCATGGTAATACATGCATATTATATGTGATTTTAGATAAATATGGAATAATAAGATTATCTCTGTCTTTTTAAACATGCTTAGCAGTATGTATCCGTCCTTCCACTCTGTCACCCAGTATTGCACTCTGTGACCCTTTATCAGTTAAAGCCCCCATCCATTTATTCCATTTCTCCCTTTGTAGTACCTGCATGCTGTTCTAGTATTGAGAGATGCTTTACCAATTGGTCCCATTTTGCTTTCTTGGTTCTGCAGTTGCTTGAGGTTATAAACTTGCATCTACAGGTTCAAGTCAGAAAGCACAAATAAGAGAGAACATTTAATATTTGTGTTTCTGTGTCTGTGTTACCACATTCAGTATAATACTTTCGAGTTAAACACATGTACATGAAAATTTCATTGATTCATTTTTCTTCATTTCTGAATAGATATCCATTGTATGCATGTATCATGTTTTCATTAGTAGTTCATTGGTTGAAGGACATTTAGGTTGGTTGTTTTTCTTTCTTATCTATTATGAACAGAGAGTAATGAACATGGCCAAGGAAGTATTTGTGAAATAGGATATCAAGTTCTTTACACAATGCCAAGGAGTAGTGGATTTGGGCCTTGTGATAAATTTTTCACACTGATTCCAGAGTGGCACAGCTGATCTCTAGAGTTTCCTGTCACACTAAAAGTGCATGAGGGTTCCCCTTTCCCCACACCTTCTCCAGCATTTATTCTCACAAGCATTTGTTGTTTATGGTTTTTGGAATTAGAGCCATTCTTGCTGAGTAAGATGACAACTCAAAGTAATTTCAATTATCATTTTCTAATGTTTAAATATGTTGACCAATTTAAAAGATATTTCTTAGCCATAGACGTATTAATTTCTTCTCTTGAGAACTTTCTGGTCAGAGATGTCTCCAAGTTTTTAAGTAGATCATCTCTTTCATGTGACAGTTCTCTATTCCTTAATTTTTTCTTATATTTTATTTAAAATTTTTGCATGTAATATATTTTGATCATAATTTACACCATACTGCAAAGCCTTTCAGATTATACACAGTCGACTTTATTCCTCTCTCAGTAAAAACAAAAACAAATAAAAGTACAGACAAACAAAAAATGAAACGAAACAAAAATAAAATGATATACTCTCCTAGACACACCAGATGGAGTCTGTTTTGTGTTGGCCATATACACCTGAGTATGAGGGCTGACATGGAATATGGCTGATACACCCAATGACACTCCATTGGAGATAACTTAATTTCCCTTCCTGGAAGGTATCAATTGCATATTGGTTCTTGGTTAGGAGTGAGAATTTGTGTCCAAATGTCTTTTTCTGTGCTAAAATTTTGTCTCATATAACATGTGTAACTTATGCACTAGCCTTCTTGTGTCTGGAATATTCTGTAAACTTGAACTTATCCAACAATTCTGGCTCTTACAGACTATCCATCTCCTGTTCTTCATGGATCCCAGTGCCATGAGAAGATGAGTTTTATGTAGATATCTGGTTTTGGAATGATTGATCCAAGTTTCTCACTTTCTGCACTTTGTCCAGTTGTGATCTCTGTGTTAATTAAAATCTACTGCAAAAAAGTAGCTTTTCTGATGACAGTGGTGTGGTGCCCTGATCTATGGGTATAGCAATATATCATCAGGACTAATTTTATTGCTGCTTAATTTAGCACAATAATAGTTATAGATTTTCCCATAAGTCCAGGAACAATCTAGGATCAGGTTTTGGCCTCATTATCAGTGTCAGATGTGGGTTCCATCTGATGGAATTGGACTGAAATCCAGTAAAAATGGTGTTGACTATTCCCATAATATTTTTCCATTATAGTACCAATAAATCTGGAAGGTAGGTCACTTGTATGGGTCACAGGATTTGTAGATGTATGATATTTATGATTGCTTTTCTCCTCTTGTAGTGTGCAGAGTAACTTCCAGTACTGTTAATGATAATCAGCAGAGATGAAGCTTCTTGTTAGACACCAACTCAGTTTCTCCATGGTGAATAATATAAGTTAAGTTCTGTCTTCAGGAATAGGGCCTTACCATCAGGTTGTGGAAGGTAACCAATAACATTGACAATAGCCTATAATATTTGGGGGTGTCTATGGGACCCTTTTTGCCAACTATTCAAAAGATGAAAACCAATTCCTGATACTATAGATTTTACTTGACAGCATATAAATTCTAGTTGGACATGATCATCCCTATATGTCATAATAAAATTTAAATTATTTTATTTACTTTAGAAAGCATCTAAAGTAGTGGGTTTCCACGTGGCTTTTCAAAATATATTTAGTATCAATTTTAGGAAACACTAGCCACCACAAGTTGATTAAAATTTGATCTTGCCTATTATTTTGATATTGCACAGGATTTCAGTTTGGAGAAATATTGAAATTAACATTATAGAATATATGCCATGACAAAAGAGTGTCATTTTGAATTGCTTTCTAACTAATTATTGTTATCTGATACCAAATTGTGGTGGTTTGAAAGAAAATGACCTACAAATGGAGTCGTAATATTAAGAGGTATGACTTTGTTGGAGTAGGATTGGCTTTGTTGGAGGAAGTGTGACATTGTGGGGGTGGGCTTTGTGACTTGACAAATGCTCAAGCTACTCCCAGTGATTCAGACCATATTCTGTTGCCATTGTATAAAGATGTGAGGATTCACAGATTCAGTATTATATCTGTCTGCTTTCTAACTTTCATGCCACGATAAGGGTAATGGGATAACCCTCTGAAGTGTAAAATAACCACCCATTAAATATATTCCTTTATAGGTGTTGTTGAAGTTATATTGTATCTTCATAGCAATAGAAACCCTATCTAAGAAACAAATCTTAATTATGATGGGTGAAGAAACAAGATATTAGGCCTATGAGAAGTAAATATTCCATTGATTTTGTGGAAAATCTTCCCACTTATAAGAAGACCATAAAATGGGAGAGGCACAATGTAGATCAGTTGTTAATAGTACTTGTTGTTCTTCCAGAGAACACAGATTCCATTTTTGTCAACCATATGTCACTCTCAACCATCTGTAACTGCAGTTCCAGGGAATCCAATAATCTCTCCTGGCTTCAACAGGCACCCAAAATGCATGAGGTACACAGATAATCATGCAAGTAAAACACTCAAAAATAAAAGTAAAATAAATTTGAAACATCTTTTTAAAATAAGAAATGAAATTAGAATTTTGACAAAATTTTACTATGGATTTTCTGTGCTAATTTAATCATATTCATAATATTAAATTTGCCAATCTGTGAAGAGTATATTGCTGGAGAGTGTCATCCCAGTTCATGTTGTTGATTTTAGGTGCTTCCTTTAAGTCTTAAATATTTACTGTAAATTAATTTCACTTCCTTTTTCAGGATTAGTCCCAGTATAGTTTAAGCTATTGTTAACAGTATTATTTTCTTATTTTTTCAATATGTTCATTGCTATTTTAAAAGGTCATGGATCTTGTGCCATGCTGTCTTGTAGAAAGCAGTGATACAGTCTAAGTGTTTTCTGGAGGAATCCTTAGAATCTGTGATATGTGGGACCATTTTCTTTCAAACCACCACAACTTGGTGTCAGATGATAACAATTTGTTAGAAAGGAATTCAAAATGATACTCTTTCGTTATGAGATATATTCTTTAGTGTTACTTTCCATTATTTCCTCCAACTGAAATCTTGAAGGGGAATCATCTAATTATTTTTCTACGCATAGTCTTTAAATATTTCTGTTCTTTTTGACAAGATCTTGAGAAGTGAAAAAAATACAATCAATTATATATAAAAGTATTTACAGATATGCACACATAAACAGGCACTCAAGCATGTACTGTTATACATGCATGCATTAAAATATAAATCAAGACCCTAGATCCCATCCCTGGGCACCAGTCACCCCTGGGAAGACCTGCCCACCTTGGCCCCAGATTCTGGCCAGCAGACAGGCTCCCTTCTATTCCCACCCCTACCGGGAAGGCCCCCCTTCTCCAAGATTCCCTGTAGTCTCCAAGTCCTGCCCCCAAATCCAAAATCCCCGGAGACCCCCGCCACTTCCTGAGACTTAGAGACCGGCCCCAGCTCCCATCCTACCCTGGACTTCCCTTCTGGACAAAGGTGAGTGCCCGCCCTCACCCTAGATCCCATCCCTGGGCACCAGCCACCCCTGGGAAGACCTGCCCACCTTGGCCCCAGATTCTGGCCAGTGGGCAGGCTCCCTTCTACCCCCACCCCTACCGGGAAGGCCCCCCTTCTCCAAGATTCCCTGCAGTCTCCAAGCCCTGCCCCCAAGTCCACCATCCCCGGAGACCCCTGCCACTTCCTGAGACTTAGAGACCGGCCCCAGCTCCCATCCTGCCCTGGACTTCCCTTCTGGACAAAAATTCCCTGCAGTCTCCAAGCCCTGCCCCCAAATCCAAAATCCCCGGAGACCCCCGCCACTTCCTGAGACTTAGAGACTGGCCCCAGCTCCCATCCTGCCCCGGACTTCCCTTCTGGACAAAGGTGAGTGCCCGCCCTCACCCTAGATCCTGTCCCTGGGCACCAGGCACCCCTGGGAAGACCTGCCCACCGTGGCCCCAGATTCTGGCCAGCGGGCAGGCTCCCTTCTTCCCCCACCCCTACCGGGAAGGCTCCCCTTTTCCAAGATCCCAGCAGTCTCCAAGCCCTGCCCCCAAGTCCATCATCCCTGGAGACTGGCCCCAGCTCCCATTCTTTCCCGGATTTCCCTTCTGGACAAAGATCCCCTGCAGTCTTCAAGCCCTGCCCCCAAGCCCATCATCCCTAGAGACCCCCAACACTTCCTGAGACTTAGAGACCGGGCCCAGCTCCCATCCTGCCCCGGACTTCCCTTCTGGACAAAGAGCTGCCATCTTGCCTCGGACTTCCCATCTGGACAATAGCTCCCATCCTGCTTCAGCCTTCCCATCTGGACAACAGCTCCCAACCTACCTCGCACTTCCCATTTGGACAAGAGAGTCCCATCTGGACAAGAGAGAGAGACTTCCCGAATCTGTCAGCTCTTTCTGCACCAAGTGCGCTGATAAGACCAAGATCGAGCACAAGGAGATGGGCAGACGTCAAGGCAGAAGTACATACAACAAAATGAAGAGCAATACAGCATCACCAGAACCTAGCCCTCCTCCAACATCTAGAGCTGATCATCAAAAATTGGAAGAAGCAGAAGAAAACAGCCTTATGAATAACATCATGAAGAAGGTAGAGGCTTATATAGAGGAACAGACAAAAAAA
>CABHPH010129437.1:0-20255 GCA_902168325.1 Peromyscus nudipes
CTCTTTCAGCATACTGAGAGTCAGTAACTATGTTGAGAGGTTCTGAAAAAATCCATTAATACCAACAGAATAGCATACAATTCTGATTTTTGAACTGAATTATAAGGACTTTGAACCACTTTAATTTTCTGATTTGTAACTTGCCTTTCCTTGTTTATTTGCATCTGTATAAAATGTACAAGCTCCAGATATGGGTTTTTCCTGTATAATGTGAGGCAAAATCCAATCAGCTCTCTTTATAAAATCAGTTCTATTGCTTTTGGGATATTTGCTGTTAATCTCTCCCAAAAAATTACCGCAAGCTCTTTGCCAAGGTTCACTTACTGCCCATAATTTTTCAGTGTCCTCCTTAGTTAAAGGTATGGCAATTTCTGTTGGGCCTATTCCTGCTAATTGATGAAGTCTCAATTTTCCTTTCATAATCAAGTCAGAGATTTTTTCCACATAAGTTTTTAATTTTTTACTCTGTTTATTTGGTAAAAATATCCATTCCAATATAATATCTTCCCTCTGCATTAAAATTCCTGTAGGAGAATGCCTAGAGGGTAAAATAACCAAAATGCAATCCAGCTTTGAATCGACTGATCCACATGTCCTTTCTGTACTTTCTTTTCTACCAAGGCCAATTCTTTCTCAGCTTCAGGTGATAATTCTCTTGGACTATTTAAGTCCTTGTCACCTTCTAAGGTTTTGAACAAATTACTCAGTTCATCAATTTTTACCCCAACAGTAGTGGTTTGAATAAAAATGGCCCCCATAGGCTTAAATGTTTAAATGTTTGATCTTCAGTTGGTTGAACTATTTGGGAAGGATTAGGAGGTGTGGCCTTATTAGATAATATGTATCCCCAATCTCTCTCTCCTCTCCCTTCTCCTCCCCTCCTCTCTTCTTCATCTCTCCTTGCCTCCCCTCTCCTCTCCTCTCCTCTCCTCTCCTCTCCTCTCCTCTCCTCTCCATTTTTCTTTACTTTTTGCTTTTGTCTCAAGATGTAAACTCTCAGCTACTGCCCCAGTGCCTTCCTGCCTGTTTGCTGCCATGCTTCATGCCATGATGGTCATGGACTCTTACTACCTTCTGGAAACCAGGAGTCCCAAATTAAATACCTCCATTTTATAAGCTCATGGTACTTTAACATAGCAGTAGAAAAGTAAGACACCGGCTCTCCTTTACTCCACAGTGGATTAACTATCCATCTCTTAGTGAGGCAGCAGGGGGCCCACACTGTTTTTCCCTGGGAAGAAGTCCAAGAAATGTTTGCTGGACATTTCTATCTCATTTTGAGTTTCTTACAAATTCCTGCCAGTTGGGACTTCTGGGAGCTTGGCTGTGGAGAAAGAGAAAGTGTCTACATTGGTTTTACACCAGTGCTTCATAGAACCTTTTGCTTATTACTTTAAAGGAGCCAGTGCTAGAGATAATTCAAAATAGAGAACATTAGCTATCTGTGCTTAAACTATAAACCATGTGTGAATGTTAGATTGTGAATGTAAACATTACTGTTGTGTATAACTGCACACAGGCTATTTTAAATACTTTAAATTTTGTTATGCTCACAAATACAGTAAATAAAGACCAAGATAATAGATGGAAGCAAAGAAAATATACTTGGACTATTTTATTCTATTCTATGTGGTAAAAAAAAAATTTACCACTGTTCATTAATTCTTATGCATTTACAGAAAAATATTGACTCCCTGGGTCCTTCTCATTACTGTTATCACCATACAAATATCACCCTTGCTAAATATGAAATTCATTAAGTAAAGATTCTGCTAGAAGTATCATAAGATGACTTTGATTATCTATGTATTGTTAGAACTCTCATTAGTTATTGAAAGCCTTTCTCCTGCCCCATTTTTATAATAACCTGCCTGGGCTCGAGGCTCCTTACCAGGTGTTTTTACCATTTCCATAATAATAGCTCTTATGACATGTTCTTCTAAAGTCATTCTTTGAAGATGTGGATAAATGAAAAGTGACTTGAATAGGGTGAGGCCCACATGATTATTAGCAATTGCTGAGCAGAAGGCAGTGGCTTTTGAATGCTTTGCTTCTTGAACTGGTTCTCTGGAGATTTCTGTCAAAATCACAAATGTGGATCCTACGATTTTTATGGTGGTCACTAATGTCTCCTAAGTTATAAAACACATCGGGAATTTTGTCAGAGAAATGACTAGGGAAAAATTGGTAGGTGTATGATCCAGTGTGGTTCTGACATTTCTAGAGTCCCTAAGTCCCTGCCTGTAGATGTTTTCATTAACTGCCTTTCTTTATGAACTTAGGAGAAACTGTTAGACTCATATGCTGATGTGGTAATCCTGAAAACAGAAATCAAGGCCCATGGATTCTGAAAGGAGCTGAAATACATGAATGGGTTGTCCTAAAGTTCTGAGGGCTAGGATAATACTGAAAGTGACATAGACCTGAAATCAAGATAAACAAATGATGTTACTCAGTTCCCTTAACTGGAAAGAATGGTCCGTTCGCCCTAGTGTGGATGGTTTTGGATATTACATAATAAATTCTGTATGTTAGTGCCATTCACATTAATGACTTTCTCAATATGTTCTGTTACTTCTCTTGTGATGGAAAAACCATATGATCCTTCCTTTAAAAATATAAGTGTTCCAGTTACTTTATAATGGCAAACCATGAGTTCAGTACAACTCTTCACAGCAGGGGAATGATTATTAAATGCCAGGACATCTGTCAAAGGCAACTTTAGGATAGTGTTCTGGGAGGATATTTAACAATGGCTATTATACTCCTGGTATATTTATTGCAAACCAGTGTAGAATGGACTCAAAACTGCATTTTTAGTAAATAGCCAACTTCTGTAGCCATTTGTGGAGATAAATTCAAAGCTTACAGAGTGAACGTCTATTATTTACATTGGAATGTTAATACATGAAATAAATAGATAATTTGAAGAGTTGTGTGAAGATTTGCACTTTATCCAGCAAAATATTACTAATTACAAAAAGCTTGTCAATTGTGCATACTCAAAACCAAGAACTCCTTAACTAGTTTGCACATTGTAGTTAGGGATTTCTGTCTTTTAGAATCTACCTTAGAAACAAAATAATCATAGAAAAATCAGTTCCGAATTTGTTTATGTATTGATCAGTGTTAGTAAGAGCAAATAGTCCACCAAGTGTTTCTGTTTGACATCTGCATGTAATATGACTCTAGTTATTTTCAATATTTAAAGCTATTTGAATGCTTTAATCAAGCTCTATTGAGTTTTTTTGTTGGTTTTATTTTGGCAGGGGTGTAACTTTGTAGATAAGCAATAGGAGGAAGATACTTAGGCTTATCTGATGTACCATTCCGATTTCCTGTTCTTCTTATTTATTTTTAATTAACACACTATTCTTTTTTTTTTTTTTTTTTTGTTTTTTTTAAGACAGAGTTTCTCAGTGTAGCTTTGCGCCTTTTCCTGGAACTCACTTGGTAGCCCAGGCTGGCCTCGAACTCACAGAGATCCGCCTGCCTCTGCCTCCTGAGTGCTGGGATTAAAGGCGTGCACCACCACCACCCGGCTAACACACTATTCTTTCATACTCTCCTCAGTATCCAAGATTGGTGTGCACATGAATTTCTAGCTGTCTAGGCCAAGTGTTTCTCCAGTTTCTGACATCTCCTTGGCTGACAGCTTGTAGCTCTCTGTTTCACTAATTCACTGTGACGTTTCTGACGGTAGCTATCCTCTGCCTGTCCTGTAGGGTACTCATACTATGAGGTACATTTTCATACCCATTACCAAACAATCATCTATCCCTTCCTGTGCTCTAATGCCCACTATTCTACTCTCCTGTGAGTGAGCTTTCTTCACGTTCATATAGAGACTGCACAGCATCTGTAATTTACTGCCTGTCTTAGCTTACAGGTCAGTCCATGCATTTCTCCACAGATGACAATAAAGCATTCTTTATTACCCCTGAATAGTATTCCCCACATTGATTTCATATCTTGACTCCTGTGAATAGCACTGTTGTCCATAGAGGAGTACAGGTGACTCTTACATATAATGGTGTCCTATCTTCGGACGCTTACCTAATGGCCCCTCAATTGATTTTTTTAAAGGCCTTTGCAAAGGGGGGATGTAATTTCCTGATCCCTAAGTGTAGCCTGTGCACTGACTCCCACAGATGATAGACTTGAGGCAGCATAGAATCTTTACCTGTCGTGGCTCAAGTATAGACCTTCTGAGATTTGCTTACCTGCTTTTAAAGAAAATCATTTAGCTTCTGGACTTCTTTTCCATATGGAAGCTTCAGAAGAACAACAAAAATACTTGGTTTAAATGTGTGTGTTTTAAATGTCTAATGTCTAGTTAATTTAAGGCTGACCTGATTTCATCATTTTCCAGGAGCATCATGTGGTAGTGAGAGCATAGTGTATGGAATAAAGAATTTTTGTTTGCAAATAGTTTTCTAAAATTTCTCATCTAGGTAGCCTAGAGGGATATACATCCCTGCATTGTTTGTTACTGACCTCCTCATAGGAGAAAGAGCCATTTGCCTGCATTGGATTGCACTGCATTCTAATGTGCTTTTCTCCGAGGCCCTTCCTACAAGGTGTGAGGACAAACTTTCAGTCTGTCCGTTCCGTAATTCTCCCCTCAAAGAACATGTTGAGATCTCCAGACCTATTATTCATCTTTTGTTCTGACAAGTGTGGAGCCTACGGCCATACCACCCTGAACGAGCCCAAGCTGGTCTGACAAGTGTGCAGCCTTGCCCCTTCCTTGCCACCTCAGCAAGGACAGAGCCTTGTACTCTTTGCCCAGCACTGCACCATCAGATACCCAGAAGCCTCTCTGCTTTTCTCCTAGTGCACTGACAGGCAGAACTCACCAGTCACATCACCAGGATCCTCACCCCTTGCCCAGAGAAGAAAGCCTCAGCCAGACCCTCTCCAGATCCCCCACCTCAGCCTGCCACCAGTGCCTCCTCGCCTCGATCTCATTCAGAAAGGCATCGTCCGATCACCCTGTGGCAGTCCCACAGGCTCCCCAAAGGTAAGTCAGCGCCATCAGCAACACTGAGGGCAACTCTTGCATCCTTATGTGCAACATCCACCTGTGTCTTAGGCTTTTAATTGTTTATAAATAACATGAGTTTCTCATTTTCTTTATGGCGAGCCTGCTGTCATATCTCTTGCTTTGTTACTATAAAATTACTATAAAAGTTACATAATTACTCAAGCATAGCTGTAGGCCCCTGATTTGCTAAAATAAATAGCAGTGTAAGTATAGTATTCTATAAAGTGGATTTAAAAGGTCATCATATACATTACAATAATTTGCATGCTGTTCTCAAATGGTATTTTACACTTATTTTCATAATGTCATGACGAGAAAAATGTGAGGGGAGTGTATTTGCATAAGGGCTCGAGGTGTGATACATTATCACCCGTGCTTCAGGTGACTCAGAAGACAGAATCATATGTACTTTCTTTGAACCCAGGGAATTAATTACAATAAATTACAGTATTTACAAAGTAATTATTTTACTGTTTAATATTAAAGGCGTAATTTTAACTTGGGCCTACAGTTCATTTTAGTTTTATGTGGATTCTTTTAAAATTTAATAATAAGAGCATATTTTGCTTTATTAAATGTAAATTTATAAAAACTTAAATACCATTTGCTAATATGCTTACAGTCTAGGATGGCTGAGGAGTACAATACATTTAGTGCTGTTTCCTTCTCTCACACTGCCTTGAACTTGGCTTTAATCTCATGTGACTCCTTATAGGACAGAACTTCGAATTATATAGACATACAACAAATTTGTTTTCCTTGACATTTTCTAATGTAAAAAACACAAACCGTTTACCAAAATAAGCATGGAAATAAACACTAAAAGCTCTCAGAGGCATGCAGATTCCTCTTGGGAGAACATACCTTCAGGTTGTCCTCTACCAATTTCACTGACAGATACTCTTTTTTTTTTCCATTTTAAGAACCCAGAAAGTCAAGTGATTCTGTCAGTAATTGCTCTGCCATTTATATCTTTACTGTTCTAGTAATACTGTTAAAAAAAAAAAAAGCCTAAGCAAATGGCCCCCGTAGCTTTCATTGAGCTGCAAGGAGGAAAACAAAAACCAGTTATAACATTGTTAAATATGTCAAATCATTCCTCTTTTAAAAGGTGAAGAAACAATGAAAACAGTGTTAGTGGGTTTTTCTGTCTCTCGAGTCACAGAAATGAACACAGAAAGTAGTCATTTCCATGATACTGTAATGGTAGCCAAAGTATATAATTCTAATTTTCTACTTCTTTTTATATGATTTCTAGAACTTTTGCATGGATATAGTCATTTCTACAAAATTCTTAATGTGGTATTCTGATGTAAATTTTTCATTAATTTTTAAATTTTTCATTAGCAATAAAGGAAATGTAGGAAAAGTCACTTGAAAGCTTATTAGAAATCTAATAATACCACATTGTGGCTAAAATGCAAATTCAGTAATATGAGCCTGAAAGTCTTTTCAGTGCATGGTGTAATCCTTTTCTTTGTTTTGTGTTTCGTCTCTCTTGTGTCTCTTTAGTCTTCTCCGTGCATGGTGAGAAAACAAGACAAGCCACTCCCAGCACCCCCTCCTCCCTTAAGAGACCCTCCACCTCCACCAGAGAGGCCTCCCCCAATCCCGCCTGAGAACAGACTGAGCAGACATTTCCACCATGGGGAAAGTGTGCCTTCCAGGGACCAGCCAATGCCTCTTGAAGCCTGGTGCCCTCGGGACGCCTTTGGGACTAACCAGGTGATGGGATGTCGCATCCTAGGGGATGGCTCTCCAAAGCCAGGCGTCACAGCAAACTCCAACTTAAACGGAAGACACAGTAGAATGGGCTCCGACCAGGTCCTTATGCGGAAACACAGACGCCATGATCTGCCTTCAGAAGGAGCCAAGGTAAGTCAGTTTGCAATGAAGAAGCTGGGGAGGCGCTTGCCAAGCTCTCCAGTGGGAGGCTTTGTGTCCAGCAGGGCAGTGCTTAGTTTGGTTCTTTTTACCTGCCTACCATAGATGCTCTTTTTTTTTTTTTTTTTTTTTTGGTTTTGGTTTTGGTTTCTTGAGACAGGGTTTCTTTGTGTAGCTTTGTGCCTTTCCTGGAACTCACTCTGTAGACCAGGCTGGCCTCAAGCTCACAGAGATCAACCTGGCTCTGCCTCCCGAGTGCTGGGATTAAAGGTATGCGCCATCACCGCCCGGCCATAGATGCTTTTTAATTACCTATGGGTTCTGAATAGTGAGACACTCATTTAAAGTTGAACTTGAAAGAAGTGAGGAAAAAGCTGTCTATACGAAATAACTTAAAATGCAGATGTGAGGCAACTGGACAGAGATTGGTCCCCTTCCTTATTGTCCTGCTTGCTGGCAGTTTCTCCTACTAATATCTCAGTGTTGTTAAAATCATACTGTTTAGTACTAAGTCTTCCTGTTCTATCAAAATTGGCAACATTGTGTAACTGTACATGCCATAGATCAGTCTTCAAATGAGGTGTTGTGTAGGACTTGATCTGTACTTGATCCAGCCCATAGAATTGAATCTGTCCCCTACTTAAAAAAAAAAAAATGACCATTTCACCCTTGCTCACCAAACAAGCTTGAAGAGATTCCCATACTTCTAAATCCTCATTTAAACACTAACCCTCTGTCATCTGCATTCAGGGAAGAATCTAAGTGTGCAGGCAACCAAAGGGATGGCAGCAGCAGCCACTGAGCCTAGAGGACTGAGTGATGTCACAGCAAACCATTTGGAAATCATCCCTGCTGCTTTATTCCATGGTGGCTTTGGCTGTGAGATCAGATCTGTGTCTTCTTCCTCCATACTGATAATGAGTTTGCATTTTTAGCTAATATTCAGTTGATCCCAGCTTAATGTTGTTTTTTTAGGGAGAATATTCCTTCAAAACTATGGATTGAATTTAATGTGTTCATCTGATAGTCAGGAAACAGAGAGGAGCAGTATATTGACACACACTTGTAATCCCAACAGAAGAATGAGAAGTTTAAGGTCTCCTCAGTTACATAGGGAACACTAAGCTGGCACAGGGGCATGTACTTGATTTCTAGTGAGTATATGTGTGTGTGTGTGTGTGTGTGTGTGTGTGTGTGTGTGTTTGTACAAACATCATGATGATAAAATCTTTGTGTAGTGACACCATTAAGACAGTGATGCATTGGGAATATTCTGAACCAAGAAGAGCCAGCACTCATATACACAGCATATTAGAGACAGGAGCATCGGTGCAAACCATGATTGACAGTGACTTGCCTTAGCATTGTTCTCAACTCCTGTAATTACTAAGATTCCTAAAGATTTCTTCAAGGTTAAGGAAATATAGTGTAAGTGTAAGGAGAAAGCACATAGAAAAAGCAGTTGGATAATGTCGTCTAGAAGTCACGAGCCTGTCCTCAAAGGACTTTTCCATAGACTTGAGTCTTGTTTGGAGAGAATGTCTGGGGTTTAGTTCTCTTTGTGTTCCTCCTTTATCCTCTGTTAGTCCGTGCCTGATCCCACTTGTCTTGAGAAGAGCCTTGGACTATGCTCTCACGTGTAGTAGACTGGTTACCCTCAGGGGCCGGTCACAGGGTATTTTCTGGATGACTTCAGAAATACCCAGTATAGTAACCATCAGAGCCAATTCTTTGAAGATCCCTTGTTTCAGGATTCTTTCTGAGACTGTCTTACATTAAGTCAGTGTAGATACAAAGCTAGAACACGGCTGTTAACTTTTTAAGAGGGTAATATTAATAGAGGGTGCAGTTCTGCTTAGTGACTACAGAGTCACCTCTCACTGAAACCTGAGTTTTTATGCCATTTCTAACTAACCTCTTAGAGACTTTCTGGGCTTCTACTTTCATGTCTCTCCCCTTACCCCACTCCACCCCCACCCCCACCCCCACTTTCTGCCACTTACCCCTTGAGCAAATACTTTTACTTGGAAATAAAAGAATATACATTTTTCCTAATTTCTAATTTTCTTATTCAAAGTACATTGTGTGTACTAGTAATGCCATGCTCATGTCCTTAAAAATTATTTCACGTTGCAACAAAGCTGCTATTTTAACCACCTCTTTGCAATAAGTGTTTTAAAATATGGTACAAACTTGAAGTTGTTACTGCTGGGCACTAACACTGCGCCCATCTGTCGTTGTTGGTTCCTTTTGAGAGCCTGAGGACCCAGCTGGTTCTTAGTGATAACCACTGTCTTTAACTTGTCATGTGCCTTGCAGTGACATTGTTCTGCAGATGACCCTACATGTAACAATCTTCTGAAGGTATCGCTAGATAAGGGTGTCGTATGATCCCGTTCTTGTGATTGTGGCTTTTGCAGTTTGGATGAGGAAACACATGTTCATACATATGACATTAAGCTTATCTGTAAGTTCCAAGATCTGCCTTTCTAATGGAAATCCTTTGAGCAGGTTTCATTTGCAGTGTGATACTGAAGGACATGTGATGAGGAACCTCTTCAGATGGTGGAGGGATCATATTCATAAGACAGGGAACACGTTTGTATTTGTACTTTGAATAAAAATAAAAATCTAGGCACCGATGTGGTGCACACAACATGCATTCAGGTAAGCACTTATACATATCAAAATAAAAACAAACAAATACATTTTTTAAAACAAAAATCATTTTCTTCATTGTATAATTTTTTTCCTAAAATGTTTTTTTGTACATTTCAAGGGTCTCAAATGTTTAGATGATATATGAGTCCCAGAAATATTTAGACAGTATATGCGTCCCAGGAAAATATTTCAAACATGTAAGTTAAGATAATATGATGCAAAGGTATACAGAAAACTAAATCTGGGATAGCCTGGTCTACAGTAAATTGGATACTTCCGTAAGTCTGAACCTTCAGGAATGTGCTTATTCCATAGTCCTCCTCAGCTCTGTAAGTAGTTGGATAGGTATCCATGACACTGGGGATACAGACTACAGAGAAGGAAATATAGTGTAAATGCAGCACAGGCAGGTCTGTGACGAACTGAATTAAAAAAAAAAAATGCTGGAAAAGCATCCAGAAAACATGTACTTTCCTGAGGAAGAAAATGAAATCCAAAAAGGAAGGCAGAAAGGAATCCAATTTCCTCCAAGAGGGTTCCTGACTGGAGGGTGACAGAAATTACAGAGAGGGGTAGCCCTTTTTTTTTTTTTCCCTGTAGGAATAACAGGAAGGAATATCACGGAGGTAGGAAATCTGGACAGTGATATGAAGGCAGTTTTGAAGAGAGTATAGTGTGTATAAAGAGACGAGTTTGCTGCATGTGCAGCAAAACTGGGTGATACAGGTTGAAACCAGTTTTGGTATGAAGTTTTTTTCACTTCTTCATGCAGGAAAGAGCTTTTAAAGTAGTGATAGCTCCAGACTGATGTGGTCAGTGATGTGGACTTTAAAAAACGTAGGTCTTTGACACTTCCGGTGCAGTTCTGAGGGATAGGCGACAGTCATGTTGGGGGCTGAGCCCAGAGGCCAGTCAGATCCTTACATGAGTCTGGATTTCAGTGCAGACTTTTTTAGCAATGTAGATGCAGTCTGTCTAAACATCCTGTTTTCTCCACCATTCACAATCAGATCCTTCAGACATCTAAGGAGCATGTACTATTCATTTTCAGCTAGGTGACTATAGTATATGGCACTCCCTCAGGGAGTGCATCCAGTTTCTGGTCTGATGAAATGGGTAAGGTTGAACATGGAATTCAGAATCAAATGTTAGATTTCATCCGCCAACCACTACCTTTTGGGGACCATCACATTAGATTCACAGAAATGAGTGCCAGCACGTGTAAACACTTGGCTGTTTGCATGCTTGCATAATTTCAATCTCCTCAAGTATTCCAGGTAGGGTATTAAGAATATGCTTAAGTCTCAGGACATAGTTTAGAACCGATTACAGGAAGATCCGCTGCTAAGCAAATGATGTGTATTTGATGAGAGTTTCTTCCAGCTATAGCAAAGACATTTCCCTGATCAATGCCTCCACCATTGAGGTCACCTGCCTGTTGTCACTCAACGTTCATGGAAGCCCTATTGCACATGAAGTATGTAAGGGACTTTACTGTAAAATGAGTGAGACATAAAAGACGGCATTTTGAAACAAGCAGACACAATGTGGTCCACAAAATATAACTACTTTGCAGATACCAAATAAGTTGTTCATAAAAGACTAATTATTCAGAGACAGGAGAAATCTTTAAGCTACTGTCTCTCACTGACAGTTTCTAAAGTCATTAAATAAAATGCTATTCACATTTTGAAACATACTGATTTGTTTCACAAAGTTAGGAAGAAGTTACTTAATCCCTTCAAGTAATTGCCCTACCTGAGAATCAATGTCCTTAGTAATAGATTTTGTGTTTTTCCAATGATCAACTCTTCTTGGCTTTGTGATTTCTTATTTCTTTAGAGAGAGAGAGAGAGAGAGAGAGAGAGAGAGAGAGAGAGAGAGAGAGGTGTATGTATATAGTTATTCTTCTGTACATGCATGTATACATGCATGTAGAGGCTTGAGACTAACTTCTAGTATCTTCCTCCATCACTGTCTCATTTTAAAAATTTATTTATTTATATTTTATGTGTATGGGTGTTTTACCTGAATGTATGGTCTGTGCACTGTGTACTTGCCTACTGCCTGCAGCGGCCAGAAGAGGGCACTGGATCTCCTGGAACTGGAGTTACAGACAATTGTGAGCCATCATATGGGTGCTGGGTGTCAAACCTGTGTTCTCTAGAAAAGCAGAAGGTGCTCTTAACCACTGAGCCATCTCCAGCATATCTATGAAATATGTTTTAGGGCCTTTCACTGAACCCGGAGGTCACTGATTTGCCTGGCTAGGGCTGTCCAATGAACTTGTGATCTGTCAACACAGTGCTGGGATTACAGATGCACACGGCTATGCCCAGCTATAATGTGGGTGCTGGGATGTGAACTCAGGTCCTCTTTCTTGTGCAGCCAGCACTTTAGCCCCTGAGCCATCTTTTGTGTCAGGAGACTTCGCTTTGTGAGGTTTTGTATCACACAGAAATGCTGTGTGCATTGTCTTATTAAGGTATCCTTTATCAAAGTTGAAGCATGCTTTTATATCAGTGCCGGCAGATGTTTGGGTATTGGCATTCCTGTTCAAGTGTGTTCATAATGTTTTGATTATAAAATTACAGTTGGCTTATTGTCAAACTAAAGTCAATACCACAAACTATTATTTCCACACCTTCCTTTTGTTACCAAACTTTCAAGTGTCCGTGTGATTAGATATTATTACCAAAAAGAACAGATAGTCCACATAAAAAAAACACCTTTCATTTTATACAAGTTTTAAACATAATTTTGACAAAATCATTAGTTTTTGCTGCAAAAATTTTAGCACCATGGCTGTTCAAGCAATGCAAAAATTTTTAGTGAAGGATACTTTCAAAATTCAATGTTGTAATTGGCATTTGTAGTTGGATGCATGTATTCATCAGATAAAAGGTATTTTTATGTTAAAGGATTTTGTAATGATTCATATCTCTTGGGAAATTTCTCCTCTCTGGCAAAGTTCAAAAAATTTTGTCATGTTCCGTTACATGGTCCTCAGTCAAAAGCTCAAGATAAAATCATTTCATTTAAAGATATGTTTTATCAGGATGTAACTGCAGTGTGTTGAATCTAATGAGGGGAGACTGGGGAAAGAAAATTTGAGCTAACACAGGCTCTCGTTTTTAGAGTGAAACTTTAATGCTACAAAATTGGATTTTTTACAATAGATGAGAACATCCCTATATCTCAGAGGTGATCTTTCCATCTGGTAATGGGTAGGGTACCTATGGCCTTTGCAGGTTTGCATTTTAAATCCTTACCACTGTGTAATATATATGACGGAGAGAGAAATGAACCAGTAGATCTGGACTCATTCAGTCAAGACTAATGAAGTTACAACCCATCCAGCCCCACTATCAGTCTCTGCTGATTCAAGATGAAGTCATAAGAGTTTATGAAAGAAGTTTATGATAAAAATGCCTAGTGGTTAGTCACAGACCTGAGAAGATCTGTAGTCTTGGGAGGATGCCTTTGTAAAGTTATCCTTCCATTTGTACCATCGTTAAGTGACTCCAGTCCCGGAGTGGAAGAGAGGCAGAGAGCAGTTGTTGGGGCGTTTCCTCCAGTGCCACCCTGCACTTGTAAACTGGAAGCGCCTGATCCCCAGTGAACAAATGTTGGCTCAGCCTAGCATCTGATGAACAAGGGGCCAGTTGTTTGTGGTTTTTATAAATAAACCAAAAGTATATTTGGAATTTCCACACACATGGAGAGCCAGAACAATCATCTCCTTATCTAAAATAGCTCTCAAGCTTGGTCTGGACATAGCACAGGCCTGTCTGAGTCCATTCACACAGTGTGGTATCAGAAAATTAAAAATGGTCCTTGTAGCCCTAAAGGGATGTCATTTGGAACACCTGTTTGGAGGGAAGTAAAATGGGAATTGGGCCCACGTTGCTTCTTTCTCTAGCCAACCCCTGTTCTTGCAATGAAATCTGATCATTCTTGAGAAATGGCACTGTCTGTTTATGTATTTAGTTATCTTGATCTGATGTGTATAAATTATAGCATTGCCACTTAGTTATGTTTAAGAATCATATTGTTCCCAGCCCTCAGGAGGCAGAGGCAGGCGGATCTCTGTGAGTTCGAGGCCAGCCTGGGCTACCAAGTGAGCTCCAGGAAAGGCACAAAGCTACACAGAGAAACCCTGTTTCGAAAAAAAAATCATATTGTAACATATTTTCATGTAATCTGTGAGTTGTGGTTAGTCATCACTGGTCCTGTGATGCCTGAATAAATTGTATGACATTGCAATAATCTAAATAAACTAATATTATATGAGCTCTGTAAAATTCTAAGAGCCTCCATGGTTTTAGGCTTTGCCGGGGTTCAAGTCCAGAGAACTAACCCATTTCATTTACTTTCAGGTCTTCTCCAATGGACACCTTGCCAGTGAAGAATATGATGTTCCTCCTCGGCTTTCCCCTCCTCCTCCAGCCGCCACCCTTCTCCCTAGCATAAAGTGAGTTTCATTGAATTGGGAGAGTGTGTGTCTAGGCATGGTGAGATGGAAAAGAGCGGTTTTGAGGTTCTTAGTACAGAAACTGCAGGGACTGCAGGGTAAACAGAAAGGAACCAGTAAAGACAAAAGCATTTGAGTCATGTTTATAAATTAAAATATCAGATGTTGAGAGCTCCTAGTTCTGATGATAGCTCCTGAAGACTTACTAAACTCTTGAGAAGACTAACAGAACAATGGGGCAGGAGCTGCATAGCAAGCTCTTTCCTCCAGCCTTCTTCTCCTTGGCTTTGACCCCCTACCCAGTCTGACATCATTAAAGTTCCACCAAGCTCACTCACTACTTCTCAGATATCTTCAGCACCCAAGGCCTGTTGATTGTCCTCATGGGGTTTTTTCTATCCAGTTAAGCTTTCCATTGCCAGCCCAAACTCAGAGCTAGACTTCTGAAAGACCCTGCAGAATATCATCATATCTACTCTACGTAGGTATCAGTGGAAGCAAAGCTGGGAATTGGGGACATGGCATGCTAGACCGTTAGGTGATATCTAGCCAAGTCCCCACTCCCCTTCATCTTACATATTTTCTTCACTGAAGCTGATTTGCTTTTCCTCCTGATTTCCCCATCCCTCTTCCTACTCCCAAACCAGCTTTGCTTTCTCTTTTATAGCTCTGGCTTCTTCTGTTAGTAGTCAGACCCTTCAGAATTTTAGCCAGCTAAAGCTTCTAATGTATTCCTAATGCTTACCCCATAATTGTATGCACATCTGTCTGGCTTGTGTTTTTGATGGAGCACCCCGCCCCCATATCCTACTTCTTCCTCAAGATCCATGTCTCAGCCTCTGCTTTTTATAAGAACTCATTTAATTTCTGTTCAGGGATTAATACTGATTGGCATTGCCAAGCCTGGTAGTGTATACCTATAATCCTAGCACTTGGAAAGCTGAGGTAGGAAGATTTCTGTAACTTTGAGGCTACTTGAGATATATAATGAGTTGCAGGACAGCCTGAGCTACAAAGAGAGTCCCTATATCAGAAGACAATAGAAAAGACTGATTTGCATTCTTGTTACAGATTATTGCTCACTATATAAGTAATTATGTACTATGCTAAACTGGTTTCCTAATTTTAAAAAGGTTATACTGCTTTCCTAATTTTAAAAAGATAAAGGTTTATGCCTTCTAATACACTCATGGAAGATTAAAAAAAAATTTTGGTTTGCTTGATTTTTATCTACTAAAATCTTCAAGTTTTTCATTTTCTGTTGTTTGTTCCTTTGTTTGCTTTGTTTTGGGCTATGGATCGAGTTATGTTATCTTGTGCATGCTAGACAGCTCTACTAACAGCCAGCTAAGGTCTTCCTTTATGATCAAAAGCCTCAGAACATCTTCATTGCTTCCTCTGGAGGTCTTTGAGCTCCCACTAGATTTACAAAAAGGAGAAGCTAAATCTCAGCTTCCAGAAATCTGTCTACTCTAGAAAATAATATTTTATCATGTGTCATGTCAGAAGAGAACACTGTACCAAACAGTGTTGCTGTGGAATGTCTTTCTGTACGTTGTGAAGATGTGTTGCCCTGATCAGTTGATAAATAAAGCTACATTAGCCTATGGCAGGGCAGGATGGAGCCAGGCGGGAAAATCAAGAGAGATGGGAGAGAAGAAAAGGAGAGTGGGGCAGACACTGCTAGCTGCCGCCAGGAAAAACAAGATGTAAAGTACCAATAAGCCATAAGCCATTTGGCAAGGTATAGATTTATAGAAATGAGTTAATATAAGATACAAGAGCTAGCTAGCAAGAAGTCTACCATGGCCATAGTTTGAAAATAATATAAGCCTCTGTATGTTTATTTGGGTCTGGGCAGCTGTGGGACCAGGCAGGACATAGAAAAACTTCCAGCTACACAATGTAATGCTCATTGATTAGTTTTAGGAGTTCAAGAAAAGCTGTTACAAACTTTGCCAGTGAGACATGTTTCATAGATGGAAAAGAATAAGATGGGCACAATTAGATACCACAGTCCCTGCGGGGGCGGGGAGGGGGGCGCGGAGACAGAGTGGAATTTTCTATCATTCAGGGGAGAGTAGAGAAGTTGAGCTGTTGGATCCTTCCCTAAAGGAGCTGCCAGATCTGTAGGAAACACAGCAGGCAGAAGTAGTTACAAGCACTCTGTGTCATAGAGTCTAGTCAATGAGAACAACCTTGATAGTTTAGTTCATGTAGACTCTAATGTGTGTACATACAGTAAGACATCTGAGCTAGCTCCATAACCTCTAAATTCAGGGTCTTCAGGAACAAATTAAATGAGGTGGTCCTAGTTACTTATTAACACTCCCCACCCCCTGTGCTTATTTAATTATAGCTGAGTATGACTGGAGAAGGGGTTGTGGTTTTCTTTGTTTACATTTGGTCTTTCTATAAATTAATGTGAACTGCAAATTCATAGCTAAGTACATTAACTGGTAAGCTTCTTATACTTAACTTTGTAAGAGCCTCTAAGATCAGGTTATATTTTCTCTTCTTTTTCTAATTTTTCCTCAATATTTCTAGTTTTAACTAGAAAAATACTTTAGCAAACATGTTTAGCAGCAGATTAGTTTTGATATTGTATGTCACAAATTATCCAAAGTTATAAGTTGGATTTTATTATTATATTTATCTTTCTTTTTCCCCTAACTATAATTGTAGAAATTATGTAAAGTATATAAAAGAAAATAAAATCATAATCCTAACAGCACATAGACATACCCAAAATACCAATATCAAAATTTAATACATGTGCATTTTTTTCATTGAGACCTATTTTAGCATCATTTTGTTTATTTGTGGACATGACTTCATGCTCTCCCTTGTCACTTGATATTGTCACATCCATTCTTCCTCAGAGTATATATACTGTTTTTTTTCCTGTGAAATCATGAAATTCTGAAGTCAGCAGTAGAATAAAACCACATTGGGTTCCACACTTTACTCCAGCACTCAGTAGTGCCATATTTTGAAGAAGGTACCCTCTCTGGTCTTCTGTCTATCTGGCTAATAAGTGAGAGGATACATTTACCTTAAATGTTGTCTAAAATCCTTTGAGCTTCAACTCCCTATGCAGCAATTGCTATATTGGAAATTTTGGTGACCCAAATGCTCTCAAGTGTAGTTGGCTGACTATATTCTATTGCATAAGCCAATATGAGTTGAACTATTGTCTGTACTAATGTTACTATTATAATGGTTATAATATTTTCATTATAATCATTGTATTGTTCATATTGTTAGTATTATTATATCTGATATAATGTGGATAATTAAATCATACATTGGATAATATCTACATCTTCTATTATTAAGACTGTTCTACTTTGACCCATTGGAGAGTATGGTCTGAGTCCAGCGAGCATACAACATTGGTGGATAGTAGAGAAAAGGTCTTAGGAAAATGCCTATGCTCTCTAACATAGGGCTATTGGACCTTTAGATCCCTATTGCCATCTTAAATTATTGGTCAGTGTTCAAACATCAGGCCAAAGTCAAATTATAAATCACTGCCTAAAATAAACTATGCTTCTCACAAATAATGAAAACCTCCGGGTTAAATTAAGAATCCGAAAGCTAGCAGTTAGCATTCAGTTTCAGTCATGTTATTAAAGTGGTTTCCAAGATTACTAGACATTTGATACTGGTACTTGATGCCCATTTTCTTGACGGTGGGGGATATTCTGTGAGGTTTCCCTTCAGGCTAAACTTCATCTTGGTGATCATGTGACTCTTATTACACAGTTTATAATTTATTTCTGAAAATATGATAGTGTATAGTAAAAGTAAACAGAAACAATCATTATTTGTAGAGATACTTCGTTTCCTGAATTTTTTTTCTAAATGATTTCTACTTAACATTATTGACACTTAACTATAAATACAAAGCTTTAAGTAAACACTTGAAATATAGGTATTTATTACAATAAATTTTATAGACAGGACAAAAAATTACTATGTGGATTATTTTATTTCATATTTAAATTGTAATATAATATATACTTATATATAAATGTATATTATATGTTGCTTATTAAATTGTATTTGATTAATTTCATTTTTAAGTTCTATCAAATGGAAGACTAAATGGTTCAACCTATATTGGCCTTAGCATACAATACTGCGAAATGAACAGAGACGATATCATAAATAATAATGGAGTGGATGCTTCCAAGTAAAACAGTGTTGTACAATGCTGAAGGATGTCACTACTCTCAGAGAATGGTTTCCTTATGCTTTGCTGTTTACAAATGGACCATTGTACTTTTGACACATTAATCACAAGCTTTCAAATACCTTGGAACCAATACTGCTTGGTTCATACTTTTCTTAAAAAGTTCTCTGTTGTAGGAGGTGGTGGTGTTAATTGTTGTTATACATCCTTTAAGCAAATAAGGTAGTAATTCATGGGTTCATTGAGAAGAGAATCCAGTTTTTGTCCAACTATCTTATTTTCATTCTGTTGCTATGCTCACTGGAGACTGAGGAGAAGATAAAAACCGGATCCCCTTCGGAATGGATGCTGTAATTAAGGAGAGTAGAAAGTAACAGGTGCTGTGCTGGCTGTTGTTAGTTAGAGGGAAGTGCCGGCAGGCAAATCAAACTTGGAGCAGGATAATTAATGACTCACAGGCTTTCACTGGAGATGAGGTCCTGAGCAAAGGCTTCTCTGGAAGGGTGTGTCTAAGCAGTACCACAGGAGAAGGGAGCTAGGGCCCAACCTGCCTGTGTGATCCCAGGGCACAGGTGTGGAATGGCTGCAGCTCTGTCTCCAGGTTAAAAACAAATCTGTGAAATCACTCCCTATCAAAGCTTCTTCTAAAGCTCCAGGCTGCAGCACACTCACCTTCTCTTGATAGCATGAAAGAACCCTCAAAATTGTTGTAAAACTCATGCCCAATATTTTTTGGCAAATAACTTACATGCTGCAGACACAACATACGTCAAATATCACTATTTTGTTTTGCTGAATCTTGGGCTTTGGTTTCTCTGAGTTACAGATGTTCCTTGTCCGGGTAAGAACAGTGAAGCAGAAGAAACCTGAAATAAAACATATGGCAGCTTGAGCTTCTTTTTTAATAAAAACATTTGTACCTTCACTCTCTGCCATTAGTGAGTGAACAGTGATTCTTCTATATAGAAAACAAGTAAAATGACATATTATTTGAAATCCTTTTCTGTCTATGAAAGGTTCTGAAAATTGTTGCTCTCTCTTTCTCTTTACCAGCTTGGTCATTTTCTTCTCTAATACCCCGTCATTATTTTTATCTAAAAGCGTGTAAGTGCTCAATTATGTGCAAGTAGGGTAATCCTTGATGAACTTAAGGTCTCCCCTTAAACATATTGCAATTCAGGCAGAAACAGTAAAATAACAGTATAGTAAACACAGTGATGAAAAAACATACGCTAAGTATACATAATAGAAAAGGTCAAAAAAATTATTGAATTTGTTGCTAGTTTCACAGGGATTTTTATAAACACCAGAAATGTGAAGGGGTCTGCTTTTTGTTTCCAAAGAAAGTTGATGTGTCAAGGGTTGCTCCAATTAGGAATGAAAACCGCTTGAGGGTGATATTTGAGGTGTGTTATAGGGTGGATGGTAATGGCATGTGCAGTCAGCCCTGTTATATACCTCACTCTGGGAATATGCAGTTCTCAGGAGGAATACACTTGTGAGCCTTCAGCTTTGAAAGGTATAAGTATTCACCACATACCTCAGAAGGCATCTGTGATGGTCTGAAAGTCGACCTCTTTCTTAACATCAAGCATACGCCTTTGCATTCAAGACAGCGAATCTGTGTGTGTTTAGGAAGGCTCAGATAACTTTCAAGTCAAGGGGATCATAGTTTTGCAACCTGGAAAAGTGTATCCCCATGTGCAGTGACTCAGGAATGGCAGCAGAGTGCAAGACGTAGCAGGAATGTGGAGTGATCTAACAAACAGTGTTGAAGTAATGGATACAAATGACTGAGTGATGACTTAGCATCTTTAACTTGGAGCCAGCCAAATAGCCTGTCCACTTTATTCCTCTGGGATCCTAGAACTGTCATTTAAGGACTAAGTCTACCATCTAGATAGCATATACACAGTGATCCTAAGTCCATTTATGCCACCTCTTGTTGACTAAAACATAAAGGTTTGGATGGGTTGTTAGAGGGGGAACTC
>CABHPH010129438.1:4734-29508 GCA_902168325.1 Peromyscus nudipes
TATCTATCTATCTATCTATCTATCTATCTATCTATCTATCTATCTATGTATCATTTTTTAAAAAAGATTTATTTATTTATTATGTATACAGTGTTCTGTCTGCACATATCCCTGCAAGCCAGAAGAGGGCACCAGATCTCATTACAGATGGTTGTGAGCCACCATGTGGTTGCTGGGAATTGAACTCAGGACCTTTGGAAGAACAAGCAGTGCTCTTAACCTCTGAGCCATCTCTCCAGCCCCGTCCTTAATTTTTTATTTTTTAAAGACAGGGACTGTCTATGTAGCCCTGGCTGTCCTGGCCTCATTATATAGTCTAGGCTGGCCTCAAACTCATAGCAATCTACCCGTCTCTGCCTCAGCTTCTTCTTTACCTTTAACAATTAAAGATTCCTTTTTCAGAAGCTTCTTAGTTTTTAAAAGTTTTAATTCATTGTTTATGCATTCAAAGTGCCTTCAGAAAATTGGAATGTAAACAGGGTCTTCAATGAAGTTAAGGGCTTACCTGCTAGTGTGATAATGGCAGCGTGGTTACTATCCCTCTGTTTAAATATCTGAAGTAAAATGTCACATCACATGGTGATGGCTACTAAAGCCGACTCAAAAAATTTCTGGGACTTATTTTCTACTTTGACTGTTTGGAAAATTTCTTAATAAGTTAAAAAAAAATCACTGATAAACAAAGCAAAAACAAAGCAAAATGGTTTCCAGGCAACAATCATTTGAAATATTTGCCATACATATGCTGTCTATGCCAGGACAGCACAAGGGCTGGGAAATCAACGGTGGAAGATGGAGACATCGCTCTCCCCTTGTGAGATGTATGCTCTACTCCTACTGTCTCAAAAATCAAGTAAGTTAATTAAATTAAATAAAGACAGTCTCATGTATCCCAGGCTGGCTTCTAACTTACATAGTCAAGGATAACTCTTGACTGGTCCTTCTGCTTCCACCTCACAAGGGCTAAGATTACAGGTATCCACCACCATGCTCAGTTTCTGTGGTGCTGGAGATATGACCCAGGGCTTCAAGGATTCTGGGCAAGCATTCCACCAACTAAGTTATAAACCTAGCTTTATGCCTCTGTTCTGATATTCCTAAGAAAAGCTAGGGAAGTAAAAACAGTGGATGTGGCTAAATTAAAGCTTCTTTGTTAGAACTGTCACAATCAGAATGCAATGCCATCATTCTGATGCCAAAGACACAAACCATACTGTTGTTCACTTTATGTTCCATGAAGAAAAGTCTTGAAATCAAGTTCACTTATGAGTCACTAAGAGGAACTAACATGTAATGGACCACAGTCTAGAGTCAGTCAACTGAGATTGAGGAGGAACATTAAGCACACAAAGCTATGGACAACAGTAGATACACATGAGGTGGACTGGGAGGCAGCTCTGGATGTCCTTATAGAAACACTCAAAACACACATGTCATTTTTAAGATTACATTTATTTATTTAGTGTGTGTGAGAGGTGCAGAAGTCAGTTCTCTCCTTCCACACATGGGTCCTGGGATAGAACTCAGGTTGCCAGGCTTGGTGCAAGTGCCTTAACCTTAGTGACCAAATTATCTCACTGGCCCCATAAACTGTTATTTTAACCAGACAAGCTGGTGCAGATAAAACCAGATTTGAAAAAATTTAATTAATTGTATGCACATGAATGATGTGTGTGTACCATGGTGCACACATGGAGGTCAAAGGACAGACAGCCTGTAAGAGATTGTTCTCTCCTTCCACCATGCGGGGCCTGGGGATCAAACTCAGGTCATCAGGCTTAGCAGTTGGTCTCAAACTTGCTATGTAGCCTGGGAGGAGAATTACCTGGAATTTCTGATCTTCCCAGTGCGAGGATTACAGGCAAGTGCTATCATGCCTGGTGTATATGGTACTGGAGTTGGAACCTAGGGCATCATACATACTAGTTAAGCACTCTACCAACTGAGCTATATTCTTAGCCCCAGAATGTCTAATAAACAAGATTTCAGATCTTATTACACGTTTAAACTTGAGCATGCCTTGGCAATCTTTAAACTAAATGTTCAATTTCTAAAATGCGTTAGAAGCATTTTACCTGCAAATACAAATGGTGTGGAAACAACTGAACTATTATTCTGAGAAATTAAAAAAAAATTGAAACATTTTTCTTTAGTTATGTGTTGTATTTATGTGTATACTGTTGTATATATGTGTATAGCATATATATGTATACTGTATTTGTGTGTGTGTGTGTGTGTGTGTGTGTATGTGTGCACTGTGTATGTGGGTGTCTTCTCCAATTATTCTCTGTCATATTTTCTGAGACAGGCTCTTTTACCGAAACTTGAGCTCACCAATTTGGCTAGACTGGATGGCCAGGCAAAAGCAGGGGATCCTTAGGGCTTGCTGGCCATCCTGTCTAGCCAAATTGGTTGCCTCTCCAGTGCTTGGATTATAGATATGTACTATTAACACCAGCTTTTTAAAAATCTCGTGTCCTCAGGGCTGTGCAATAAGCACTATACCGACTAAGCCATCTCTTTAACTTTCTCTGTCTGATGGTTCATACACCAACTGATTGGTTAAGTCAAGGTTGATGAAAGAAAAAAGTCTTCCTAAATATAGTCTATAACGCTTGATATCTGGCTCAAGACATTTTGGTAAGTGATATTCAGTGCAAACATTTCCTGTATTTTTAATATTCAACTTGATAACATCAAGAGCTCATCATTCAAAGAATCACCTTAAAGCTCTCAGTCCAACTAAGTATTGAACCTAAGTGGAGCAGTTCACAGATCCTACCTGGCACAAGAGCTTTTCTCATCTCCCTCATCTAATAGCATGAAACAGTTTTCTTGAAGCATACATCACTCATTTGTTTTAATTTTATTTTCATCCTAAGTCTAGACCATGCCTCTGCATGCAGTATTTATCCTCAGGGAAGCCACATTATAAAGACACAATGTCTAGACAAGCAGCTCACCCAATCCATCAGAAAGGTTTCAAAAGTATGTAAGTATTAAATTCTAGCCAAAAGGACAAAGTAATATCAGTAGCTAAGATTAAAATAGACTTTAGACATGACATTAATAAATTAAAGAACACTGTCCTCAAGAGTTCGAGGAAGTGTCTGGATGAAAAAGAATATCAAGTTTTAAAAAATCTATAAATTATATTCTGTCGAATCCCTGAAAACCATGGTCAAGGCTGAAGATATGGCTCAGTGGTAGGGCACTTGTCTAGCAAGCAAAAAAGACCCCAGGTCTGATCCCCAGCACAGTCAATACCTCCTTGCCAAATTCATGATTAATTTATTGACATGGCAAGATACCCATGAAAAACAGGTTAAAAGACCCTACACAGCTTACTTTTATAAAAAAACAAAACACAATTAAGCAGGGCTGTTAGTTTACCCAACTTTCCACCCTTGACCCTATGTAAATACCAAGAGAGAATGAAAGTTGCTTATTCAAATAGCCAGGAATGGTTTTTCCCAGAGTGTGGGATATGGTGATTTCTTCTTCATTCCTTTTTGAATTGTCTGATTTGGAAAACAAAACCAAACTGGACACAATGCACTTATACTTAGAAAAAAAATAAACTCATTTTCATTTGAAAAAACTTAACATATTATAAAACTAAAACCCAAAAAACTAATTTTCTAAAATTATCCTGCCAAGTTTTTAGCTTTTGCAAAAACTTCAATTGAAGCTGCTGTAAATATTCTGAAAATTGTTAATTTCTCATTTGGTTTTTAAGTAGTCCTTTGATAATTCAGAAGAGCACTATAAAACCATTTCCTTATTTAACAACTAGAAGTTTCTTAACTACTGAAGTAACATTTATACCTGTATTTGGAAAGTAGAATTCCCCCCAAAGAAAACAATGTTTTCAATGTCTAAGCAAAAAAGTGGGGTTTGGTTGAGTTATTAAGAAGAAAAAGGCCAGGCAGGGCTGGCACACATCGTTAATCACAGCACTCAGGAGGCAGAGGCAGGAGGATCTCTATGAGTTCCAGGCCAGCCTGGTCTACAGAATGAGTTCCAGGACAGCCAGGGATAGACAGTGGAACTCTGTCTCATCCAAAAAAAAAAAAAAAAAAAAAAAAAAAAAGAAAGAAAAGAAAAAAAAATGGACTTTCAGTTGACTATCCAATTTTTAACCTTATGTACAAGTCCTGAGATAAGAGCTTTAGCATTCCAAATTTAACTCCAAACAAAAGCCTTTGCTTTGGGTCTACAAATGCCCCTTTCAGTTAGAAAGTGCTAATTTGTCCAAAGTCACACAATGCACTTACTTATTTTCCTGAAGATGACTCACTCAATAATCTGAAACATAATAACTATGTGTTTGTAACAATTCAAAATAACTGTAAAATGGCTTGTCATTTTAATGATTAATTCAGAGGCACAAGTTACAACTTACGTTTGAACTTATGTTCTGTAAATGTAATACATACATGAGACTGTCTGTCAAAATTTAAAAAGTTGAAGCTGCATATTTTAGTAGGAAAAGAGACTTTCATCCTCAACTCTGCCTCCTAACTTTATCCTTAATTCTTTCAAGTTTCATGTGTGGGGAAATTATCCCATATTTAGGGGTTCAAACTAAAGTTCAGAAGATAATGAATGAGAAAAAGATAAAATACACAATGACCTCCTTAGCTTTGGCTTTCCCACACGGCACCATGTTCAAGAGCAATCGGCAAATAGCCAGCCTGTACTAGTGACTATGGTATGGGTTATGGGAAGTTATATTCAAAGTGTGATCAGCATCTTTTGGAAACTTGTTAAAAACATAAATTATCTCTACTTCCTCCCCACCAACCAAACACTGCCAGAGAAGCCCAGAAACTGGTAGTTGACAGCAGCTCTTGAGGGGATTCTGATATACCCTAAAGTCTCAGAACCACTGATTTAGAATACTAATGCTATCTATAAGAACAGTGTTCCATGTCCCACAGATGGATTTTTTAAGAATTATTTGAGAAAATATATAAAAAAAATGCAGATGGCCAGAAAGATACTTCAGCAGGTAAAACTGGTTGGCACACAAACCTGATGATCTGAGTCCAGTCCTTGGATTCCAGCATGGAAGGAGAAAACCAACTCCTGAAAGTTCTTCTCTGACCGCCACACTACCTCATGGCATAAGTGTCCCTACTCAGTCTCTCACACGTACACACAAATACACAGATATACACACGTGAAATACTTTTTAAAATGCAGACAATGATGGGAAAATGGCACAGCAGGTAAAATCTCATGAGAGACCTTATTTTAAAAGAATAAGGTAGAGTGTGGTGGAAGAGACACCTAATGCCACCCTATTGCTTCCACATGCACATACATGGTGAGTGAACTTGCACATATGTATATAATATATACATTTTATATATAATTATTTTATACATAAATTATTAAAATTTTTAAGAAAAAGTGTGGCAGGGTGGTGATGGTGCACGCCTTTAATCCCAGCACTCAGGAGGCAGAGGCAGGTGGATCTCTGTGAGTTTGAGGCCAGGACAGAGTGAGTTCCAGGACAGGAAAAAAAAAAGAAAAGAAAAGAAAAGAAAAAGTGTACATCAATCAATTAATAAATGAATAAGGTAGAGAGTGATTAAAAAGGAGAGCTATTGAGGAGGATGATACTTAATATTAACCTCTGGCTTCTACATGTATACATACACACACAGCACAGAGTCAGCATTTGAGAGAAAAAGTAAAGTAAATGATGAATCAGTGATTACCAGAGAGTTCAGAAGCTTGATCAACTTTCTACAGTCAATCTCATACTTTACTCATGATCTCTCTTCTTGGACAGAAAGTAGAAGCCAGCTATTTGAATTTAATATGCTTGTAGCTTAGTCAACTTCCAAGTTACTACTTTAACCTAGAGGGTCTGGTGACCACACACTTGAATAACAACTGACTAGTGTACTTCCTTCTGTCTATTCTGAATTAGCTTCTAGAGAATCTTCCTTAGACACTGTAGCTGGTTCATGTTATTTTTTAGCTCAAAAAACTTGTATTTCCCAACTGCGTCATGAAGAGGGAGAGGTACTGGCTGGCTTTATAGTAATCTAGGGATCAAATACAAATGTAAATGTGAGATAAGCCACACGGATTCTAAACAAGTAAAGCCACATGCTCATCTCATGTCATTTTTTCACCCTCCCACTCCCATCCAGAGATGGAGTCTCAGGCTGTCCTGAACTCACTCTGTAGACCAGGCTTGACTTGAACTCACAGAGATCTGCCTGCTTCTGTCTCTCAAGTGCTGGGATTAAAGTTGTGCGCCATTATGCCTAGGTGTTTTGTCTTTGAGACAGTGTACTATTTGCTAGTGTACTATTCTATCTAGACCAGACTGGCCTTGAACTTGAAGTAGTACTCTTGTCCGGGATGATAGGTGTGTACCACTATGCTAGGTATTCATTCCATTTTGGTTTTCTTATTTTTATTACAGTCAGAAAAGTAACCATGTAAAAAGACACATGACTTCCAAGTGTCCAGGAGATTACAGTAAACCTCAACCCAGCAGGATCTCTACATGCCAATCTAGTTGTGTTTTGTCACATGAGGATAAAATCTTGGCACTGCCAGAAGTTTAATATTCTGAAGACCCAGATTTTGACTTTTATATTAATCCAGCTTTAACATTCTGGGTAATATAAAAAGTAAACCAAACCAAACAGCTGTGTGTTCTAAACAGAATCCATCTCTAGTCTGTGACCTGCTTGCTTGAGAGCTCTGTTTACGGCCTTAAATCCTTCCTCACTGGCTGCCTCACTCCTACAGCAGCATAACATTCATTACCCTCCTCCTCTTCTTTTTTGAGACAAGGTCTCTTTATATAGCCCTAGCTGTCCTGGAGCTTGCTTTGTAGAACAAGCTGGACTCGAACTCAGAGCAATCCACTGGCCTCTGGCCCTGAGTGCTGGGATTAAAGGTGTGCAGCTACCATACCTGGCCCCCATATCATACTTCTTAATGTGTCTATTTAATCCCGTCAACTGTGAGAGCAGTCAACAAATGAGGAAAAGGGCAAAGACAGCCTAAGGTAACTTGTCCAGCATGACATGATTAGCCCAGGTCTCTTGACTCAGGTCAGTAACAATTGCTAGTTATTTCACTCATACCTCGTCCCTTCCTTTATGTCCTTTTGCTTAAGCTACGTTCTTATTCAGGATGAACTCTGTCTGCTTAATCTCATCGTCTTTTAAGAGCTGCTCAAGTTCCACTGTTTAGCATAAAACCTTCTCAACCAGGTCAAATTCCCAAGTTTTCTCTCCTTTTTCTGAACTTCAATTGTTGTTATGGACAATAACTTACAAATCAGCACTTAACAACAATCTTGAGCCATCAGAGTATTTTATATCACTTCATATTATGTTTTACAAGAATTGAATTCTCAGCTGGATTGGGATAGGTCATTCTTCATTTCTATTCCACCTAGTTCTTAGCATTGTGTTTTAACAAAAATTGACTTCAATATTGGCTAAATTAGGCAGCCTTTTGAGGAAGACAATTACGATAATGCCATTAACTTACCAGCCTTATGTTGTCTTCTGGGCGGAGTAATATGAACATTGCTTGAAGATGTTGTTGGAGATCACCTGGTGAGATTTACAAAGCAAAGGATGATTAGTCTCCATTCAAAAATCAATAGAGGATTCCTTCTACCTTGGCGACTTGTAAAGTTATGATTTACTGAGAAGAGTTAATTTTTTTTTTACATTTTAATTTATTTTAGTGTGTGTGCATGCCCATGTGCTCATGTATCATGGCACTTTCCATGGAGGTTGTGGGGATTGGTTCTCTCTTCCACTATGTGGGTGCCAGGGATTGAACTTGGGTTGTCATACTTGGCAGCAAGCACCTTTACCCATGGAACCCTCTCATAAATTTTTGTTGTTGTTTAGGACTGGGTCTCACTATATATCCCTGGCTGATCTGAAACTCCATATGTAGATGAGGATAGCTTCCAACTTACAGAGACCTGCCTGCCTCTGGAGTGCTGGGATTAAAGGGGTGAGCCACCATGCCCAGCTCCATCTCATATTTTTCTCGTGAGTGTAGGTGCTAATGAGGCCAGAAGAGGGTGATGGAGTTGGTTGTGGGCCAACTGATGTGAGTGCTGAGGACAAACTTGGGTCCTCTCTAAGTGCGTGATTTTAGCTGCTGAGCCATCTGACCAGGTTCCTGAGTCACAGAAATCAGTTAAGATTGTTGGTTTAACTTTTTTGTTTGTTTGTTTGTTTTTTGTTTTTTGAGACAGGGTTTCGTTGTGTAGTTTTGGAGCCTGTCCTGGATCTCACTCTGTAGGCCAGGGTGGCCTCGAACTCACAGAGATCTGCCTGGCTCTGCTTCCCGAGTGCTGGGATTAAAGGTGTGTGCTGCCGCCTGGCTTAATTTTTTAAATAGTAAGAGATTAGTAGGCTGCATTTTTATATATTTACTTTCAGTGTATAGTATGTTAAAATTTATATCTGTCCTAGAGAAGATATACTTGAGAACAATCTCTATTTCATACAACGGTAAAAGTGGATGAGCAATCTGTTGGTGGAGTCCCATAAGTGGTAGTAAAAGAACTATTTAAAGAATTATCCTTGAGTTTTGAATGGTATACATAATATCTTCTTCTGTAATAATAATACTGAAATGCCTTTAACTTAAATACTGTTAGATTCCCTTTATTTTCAATAGTTTAAAATGGTTAATGGATGATATTAAAATGAGAATACTTATTAAATAGAACATATTAGGAATAGTTATTCTCCTGGACATATTAGATGCTTTAACATGGCCAACTATTTGAAACCTAACTTATTCTTACATATTTTTTAAAACTGAATTGAAAATCTCTGTAGTAAGATTTAAGATACCAGCACTCAGGAGACAGAGGCAGGCAGATCTCTGAGTTCAAGGCCAGCCTGGTCTACAGAGCAAGTTCCAGGACAGCCAGGGCTACACAGAGAAACCCTGTCTCAAAAAAGAAAAGAAAAAGATTTAAGATACTAAGGATGATGCTAGGCATCATGGTACATGTCTTTAATCCCAGCACTTGGGAGGCAGAGGCAGGTGGATCAAAAACAAAAGAAAACAAAACCCTGTGGAAACTCCTATTTTATAAGCTTGTGGAGGTACACACACACACACACACACACACACACACACATATTTAAAAAGAATAGGAATTTGAACACAGATATATTGTATGGGTGGACAATGATTCCCACAGAAGACATGGGTTATTAATTGAAAATCACCAGTACTAGATATGAGTTCCCTCTCTATACATTATTAGCCAGGGAGGCTCGACAGGTACCCCCTAAAAATAGAGGCTATTGTCATTGCTTTTAGTTGCTTACCAGAACTAGATGGTATGCCCCTATTGCTGAAGACACAACATACTTTGGTTGCAGGACACAGAAATCAAGCTGGAATTGACCTGAAAGTTCCTTCCTGCTGACCAACTTTCATAGTGCCAGAGGTGGTATACACTGTGGGGAGCAAAGCTATGCAGTCACCCCTGCATGCTGTACTGCTCATCTCCCAGACAAGATGCTCTCACTGGTGCAATGGTGGCACAAAGGTGAGGGGCTTTTAGATTGGATTTGGCTTGTTCCACAAGAAAGAGTTTAGGCCTGGAACTGTAAACCTGGTCAAAGCTCAAGGTTCTGGAGCAGAGGCTCTGGGGAAGAACCTATTACTGTTGTTTTCTTAAACAACATATTGTTGCACTACCTTGTTAATATTTATTCTTATACTCATAGATTAGTACTGCCCTCAACCTTGACCAGAGAAGCTTCTTTCTGCAGTGGTCAACAGTAATATGCACACTCCTAACTGGTCAAGGTGCTGAGAGTGTCTGTTGAGGGCTCATCCCTAAATAGAACACCTATCCACCTCTCAGGCCTCAACAAAAGTTCTGGAAAATTGCAGAAGGGCAGAAAGAACGTAAGAGCTAGAGGCTAGGAAGGAATGTGAAATGCTGGGCAGCACACCCTGGAACTCACTGAAGCTATGGTTACCAGCACAAGATCAAGTCAAATAAGATCAGTAAACATTCTAATAGGCAGTACTAATTGGACTTAGTGGGTTCTTAACAAAAAAAGGGAAGACCATGAAAGGGAGAGGGGCATGTGCCTGAGGAAGTAGGAGGGAGGAGCTGGGAGTTCCTGGGGGAGTAGAAAGGGCGTTGGGGATGCATATAATCGAGGTTGTTCGCATTATGAAACCATCAAAGAATATATATATAAAGAGGGGCTGTTAGAGATGGCTCAGCAGTTAAGCACACTTGCTACTCTCTTCCACAGGACTGGGTTTGATTCTCACCACTCACAACTACCTATATCTCCAGCTTCAGGGGATTTGATGCTGCTGGCCCCCTCAAGCATCTGCAATCATGTGCACATACCCACATGTAGACACATACCTATACACATAATTAAAATAATAATAAGCCTTTAAAAAAAGAGAGACCAGTAGAAAAAAAAGAATTAAGACATATTTTTTTCATTTCCCTCTTCTGTCTGTACTAGGAAATCTGAGGATTTGGCTAACAGGAGGCAGATAATATGCTGTCATAAATGATAACAATCTAAGAACCCAAGGCTTTATTTCTACCCACCTATGGCACTTTTTAAAGAGTTTTAAGATGTCTGATACAGTCACATAATCATAGATGCCAGTATAGCTGGTTTTCATACTAGGCTTGAAACCTACATATATAATTTTCTTTGTGTTCACTTCAGAGCTTTTAAGTATGACATTAGCTGTGCAAGAAGTAGTGTGAGGTAGGAAGAAAGAAATGCAAGTAGGTGTGATTAAAAGCTTGACAAGTTTGGAAACCTTTTCTCAAAGAATAATTTTTTCCCCTCCCCATTTCACTGCTTGCTTCTGACTAATTCTAGTGTAACAGAATCCTTTAACCTTCAAAATTAAAAAGAAGATCCATTTTACTATGTTTCAAGCCCAGAGATACAATCTGAAGAAGCAGGCTGTGTTCTCAGGTATAAACCCAAGGGAAATGAAAATACATGTACAGAAGAAAACTTATATGCAAGTTCATGCTCATTATTTATAATAGTCTACAATTTTAGCATTTGGGAGGTAGAGACAGAAGGATTAAGAGTTCAAGGTTAGCTTTGGCTACATGGTCAGTTTGAAGCTAGCTTTGGTTGCATAAGACCTTGCCTCAAAACAAACAATCAGGTACCCCTCCCCCCAAAATACACACACGCACACAACCAAAAAAAAAAAAAAAAAACCCTCAAGTTTATACCGGGTATGGTGTCTCACACCTGCAATCAATGCACAAGAAGCTGAGGCAGGAAGATCGCTGTAAATCTGAGGCCATCCTGGGTTACAGAATGTGACTCTTACAAAACAAAAACTAAAATCAGGGCTGGTGATATACTAGAGCAGTAGAGGGCTTGCCTTACATGAAACAAGGCCCCTGGGTCCCATCCTTAGCACAATGAAGCAACAAACACCACAAACCTAAGTTCCTCTTGAAGACTACGAGAGTAGCCCCGGAAAACACTCAGGATGCAGAACCTCTGGAAAACCCTGAACAGCGGGTCCAAATTCCTCAAGGCACCAGTGGTGCTAAGATCCAGCTGAGTTATTTCAAAGTCAGACAAAACCCAGTACTCTTCCTTCTGCTGTCAGGCCTCTTATCAGAGCTGTCTGTCTAGAAGCTTAGTTTCCTTATCTATGAAAAGTTTAGCTATGAGCAAGCAGGGTATTATTTCTTACAGGGAAATTCATGTTTACAGAGACTAACAGGAAATATACCTCTAAAGTCCCTCCTTTATTTTATACTCTTTGTACATATTTCACCAATAGTAGCTAAACTGCAGATAAAGTTTGATTAAAGAATTTTGTCATCATTTTCCTTAAATACTTAAAGATGTTTATTAATAATATAATTTGAAAATTGTTAAACAGTATTTGGATATTTTAAATGCCCAGATTAAAAAAAAAAAACAAAATTCCAGGCACATTCAAGAACTACACATAGGAACACACCATCAGACATTAAAGCGTCTGACACATGCTCTTCTGCTTAGCCAAGGCAGTTATGTGAAGATTCGGCTTGTATAAACTTCAGTTCTACATATATCATCCCGTCTGTCTAGTCTGGATCACAAGTCAATTCCATGCAGTCCGTGTTAAACCTACTTTTTCTTTTTACTTATGTGAACAATGTCAAGTAGAAATATTTGACTGTGAAAATTTCATTAAAAAAAAAAAAAAGTCAACCAGGCCAGGCAGGAGCTTGAAAAGCAGCTAACTACCCCACTTACTATTCCATGCCAGGGGGTAATTCACCCAAAATATTAGTCAGACGAGTTGGATTTAGAACAATAGTTTGTCTTCTTTTTACTGTCATAAATATCCACACCCAACAGAAATAAAAAGCTTAGCTTGGCTATTTCCTTTGAGCATTCACACTTTTTGGCAAAATGCTCAACTCCATCTATGATGGGGGACACTGAGGAGGAAGCATTGTGAAAATATACCCAAGTTAATTTTTTCAAAAGTTTTTCTCCCTTATTTAAAAAAAATGCCATTGTCAGAGAGCTTTGGCAGGAAGTTATTAATATGGCCTAGGCAAACTAGTTATAATTGTGAACTGCTACATTCTAATGAGCTGAAAGTCCAAACAAGAAGTAGCACAGCCTCTAAAGTAGCTGAGATTATTCTGATTACAGCTAAACTCAACTATTGACTCAATAGGATCCAGTATTTCCTGCTTTCACCTCTGATCTGTATGCTCAAGGTTCCTTCCTTGTAATTTTTTCCACTCCTGGAGGTCACAAGTCAACAAAGTTAAGGTAAAAGGTTTGTGTGGTTAGCTTTAATTGTCAACTTGACACAGCCTAGAATCACCTGGGAAGAGAGAGTCAATGGGGGATTGTCTACGTGAGGTGGTCTGAGGGCATGCTATACAGGGGATTGTCATAATTGTTAATTGATGGGGTAAGACTCAACCCACTATGGGTGGCACCATTCCCTAGGCATGGTGGGTCCTAAACTGAGTAAGAGTAGAGAAACTGAGCTGAGTACAAGCAAGCAAGCAAGAAAGTGAGCATCTATGCATTCATTTCTTTCTGCTCTTGACTGTGGATGTCATGTGACTACCATTTGAAATTCCTGTCTTGACTTCCCTGCAGTAATGGACTATAATCTGGAATTACGAGCTAAAACAAACATTTTCTTCCTAGAATTGCTTTTTGTTTAGATATCTTATCCTAGCAACAAAAGGAAACAAGAATATATATATGCAGTTTTACCTGCATGCTTGTTGCGTCTGTGGCTGATTCTTGGTGTAGACGAGCCATTCCCCCGTGGTAGAAAAAGGGCAGCACCTTTGACAGTTAAAAAGCTCTCGCTGATGCTGTAAGGAAAAAGTTAAGAGAAACATTACTTAAGGATGTAAAGTAAATAGGATGGAGACCCAGTTTAGGATTTCTCTCTCTTCTCTACCCAAAGAAATAAAAAAAATTGTATATGGGTATCAAAATATTACATTTTATCTCATAAATATGTACAACTGCTGTGTGTAAATTAACAACTAAAATTGCACTCTTAGTAAGTTGCATCTCCACATGCACTGGAGAGGACTAGCACAGAGGAAGTGTGCTTTACTTCCTGGAGTAGATCTCCCATGGGAGGCTGATAACATAAGTGGAGAATTATTGCTTAGAACAGAAGATATTCAAAATTATAATTACAAGTGGTTATAAACAAAAAACATATCGAAATTTCTTTCATAACAATGGACTTAACGAGCCTTTCATTATTATCCACAGAATCTGAAAAGGGGAGAAAGTCAGAGCTTTTAAGACACTCATGGCGAAGTTTAGAAACATGTAATAGAGGTTCTAGGTATGCCCCTGAGGATTTAGTGCTATTCTGGGTTAGTCAGTGTATGCAAACAACACTGCCTACTCAAACTGTCTACTTGGAAAAATCTAACTGACATCGTAAATTTACACGGTCCAAGCTAAGTTACTGGGCTGGGGACACGGCTTCCAGGTAGAGCACTTGCCTAGCATGTGCAAAGACCTCAGCTTAACCCTCAGTACTGTAAAACCAAACCAAACATAACCAGAAACAACAAAGAAAGAACCTCTCTAAACCTTTCCTGGGGTTCTGGGGACCAAACCCAGGACCTCCCACAACTAGGCAAGAACTCTACTACGGAGCTGAGTGCCAGCCCTGCTCCAAACTCTTAAGCACCTCCTCATGACTGACTCCTAGATTCATCTACACAGTGGTTTGGGACAAATGTGGAACAGTCAAGTTGGCCTTCGTGTCTTTTTATCTCCCCATAATATATCTCTAATCCGTCTGCAAATCCTATGGGTTGTACTCTCAAACTCACTTTGGATCTGTCCATCTATTCCCATCATCGTCTTGAATCTGGTCCACAGTACTGCCCTTGTCTTCTTATGCTGTTGTTTGCTTGGGCTTTTTAAAAAGTGTTTTAGCTGGGTGGTGGTGGCTTATGCCTTTAATCCCAGCACTCAGGAGGCAGAGGCAGGCGGATCTGGGTTCAAGGCCAGCTGGTCTACAGTGTTAGTTCAAGGTCAGCCAGGGATATACAAGGAAACCCTGTCTCAAAAAAGCAATCAACCAACCAAACACAAAAAGTGTTTTCACTGAGGGATTCAAGTTTGCTGATGTAACTGGGTCTTAGCTACTCCTCTGATTTTTGAGATAAGAGCTCATGTAGCCATGTTGGTCTTGAACTTGCTATATAGCCAAGGATGACTCTGAATATCCTATTGTATCTACTTCCCAAGTACTGGGGTTAAGGTATGAGCTGTCATGTCCAGCCAATAGTTCTTTAGTAGTGAAAGACAGTACTATATTGGACTGCAATTACTTTTCAACCATTTTTCTAGCACTTACTAGATGGACTTGTAAACGTTCAGTAGCTGTCCAGTAAATTTCTGTTAGAAGAATGGTGAAAGAGTAAAAATAGATAAATAAGTAAAGAAAGAAGCAGTTTTCTGTTTTGCTTTTGAAGTAGAGTATCATGTAGCCCAGGCTGGTTTCTTTCACCTTATGTAGTTTAGGATGGTGACTTGGCTCTCTTCCTCCTGACGTCACCTCTCCAGTGTTGGTATTACAGACAAGCGCTAACACAATCTGGGTGGTTATTTTGTAATAAAAGCTTTTAAATAAATTTTCAAACAGATGGGCAAGGTGACAAATGCCTTTAATCCCAGCACCCAGGAGGCAAAGGCAGTGAATGTAAGTTTGAGGACGGCCTGGTCTACATAGTAAGACCATCTCAAAGCAAATAAAATCAGACAAACAAGCAAACAAACAAACAAAAAACAAAACCTTTTAAATGTATAGAAAAGTAGTGTGTGTATGAATGTATGTATGTATATATGGGTGTGTGGGTGGCAAGACTGGAGAGATGGTTCAGGTTCGTGCTGCTTTTGTAGATTACTCAGGTTTAGTTCCCAACACCTATATTAATGGGCTCACAACTGCCTGTAACTCCAGCTCCAGGGGAACCATCCTCTTCTTGCTTCCTCAAGCACTTTCACACACTTGGTGCATATACATATACACAGGCATGCACACACACACACACACACACACAAAATAGATAAGTAAATAAATCTTTTTTTTAAGTAGGAAGAATTATGAACACCCATATTTCTATCACATTCTAGCTTTAGTTCTTGGCTAATTTTCTTTCTATCTTCATCTCCTTCACTTTGTCTCTAATGTGAATCAAATCCTAGACATTGTATCAGCAAAAAGCCTTTTGGTAGTCCTGTCTACAACCACTTTTGCCCCTCTGCCACCCACTCATCAAACTGCAGCCAGTGCTTTAAAGTATATTCAGATTACAGCATCACTGTGTACAACTCTGTAAAGGCTTCTTCCCTTCATACTTAAAAATGAAGAGCCAGTCTGCAGCTTGGTCTTCTAGGCTCATGAAACAGCCTGCAGTTCAGCAAGTTACTTCCACCTTAAGCTGGCTGCCTCTTCTTGCTGTCTATGAACTATCCCTGTCACTCTGTTTTGACTGCCGTATTTCAGGCCCCTTCTCAAGGCCTTCGTACTTACCATTCTCTACTTGAGTCTTCCCCGAAAGAGTTGAGTGTTTAAACCTCAGCTCTACTATCGCCATGCCTCTTTTCTTTTATCCCAATCACATTCTGTCCTGTTGTCCTGTTTTGTCCCTTTCGGGACATTTTTGTGAACTAGATTATCTATTTGCTGGTGTTCTTGATTGCAGTTGTCAGCAAGGACCTTACCTTGCTCTCACTGTACCCTCAGCACTGGAAAGAAAAGCCACCAGAAATACAGCGAGGGCTCAAAAGATACATGAGAATACATTCATTGATCCTCGTCTCCCCAGTTTCCTGGACTCTTCTACCGCTGCAGTAGGAATAACTCCAGCTAAGAAATGGCTATAGAGCACACTGGGTGTGGTGGAGCCTGCTTTTAATTCCAGCACTTGAGAAGTAGAGGCCGATCTCTTGTGAGGCCAGCTTCTATCTACATAGCAAGTTACAGTCCAACCAGGGCTACATTATGAGACCCTGTCTTAAAAAAAGTGTTATAGAACTCCATGCATGTGGTAGATTAATGGGTCATAAAATGAAATTGTTCATGGCAAGTAAGTGGGCAAGTTCACTTTATAATCAGCTTTATAATGCTCAATTTTGGCTCAATTCCATGCTTCAATAAAGTGGTATGAGATTGATGAAACTTTTGAGGTTGGAACCAGCCAGAGAGATTGGACACATTTTTAAAAAACAAAACACATAAGAATCTATAGATGTCATTTAAAAAACTTGCATGGCTAGGAGAGGCTGCCTTGATTTTGTTTTGTTTTGATCTTTAAATAAAGCACAGTTCTCTTGTGGTCTGTTGCACAAGCCCAGTCTCCTGTTACATCCGTGGTGTGCACATGCCCCTGTGTTGTGGACCAGTTTCACTGACATTATGGGAACAATCTAAAACAAAATGTCTGAGTGACAGGATGAGTGGGGTACACCACAGACAGGAAATGAAATTCACACTTCTGCCAACACAGCAACTGTCTGCTTCACTAAATGAAAAAACAAAAAAGTTAAATAGTCTACCTACTCACTAGGCAAAACTAACAGCTCTGTGCACTTTGGCTCCCAGTAAACAAAGCAGTTATCTATATCTACAAAAGAAGTATTTGCTGAGTGAGAGCTTAACAGCTGAGCATACTCCAGTCACTCCCTTTGTGAGACACAAGAAGTTTTCTTTGACAAGCAGTAGTTTAAACTAACTTCCTGGTTTGGAGAGTTCTGTAATACTTTTGTTGCTTATGTGCTAAAGAATACCTATGTACATTCTGTGTGTTACACAGTTAAATGTGCTTTTCAAAATGTATGTAGTGTTTTCACAAGAGTAATAGTTGGGGCAATGGGGTTAGTTAATTCAAAACTGTTGGATTCTATAACTTCATGACTAGAAGAACAGGAGGGTCTGAGATGTAGCTCGGTTTGAAAAGTGCTTGTTTAGCACGCACAAAGACCTGCCTTTGATTCCCAGTATGCACAGACTGGATGTGGTGACAGTGACACAAATTTGTAAAACAAATCAGGGAGGCCGGCAGTGGTGGCGCACGCCTTTAATCCCAGCACTCGGGAGGCAGAGCCAGGCGGATCTCTGTGAGTTCGAGGCCAGCCTGGTCTACAGAGCGAGATCTAGGACAGGCACCAAAACTACACAGAGAAACCCTGTGTGGAAAAAAACAAAAAAACAAACAAAAAAAGAAACAAATCAGGGATCATGCTCACATAGGGCATGAGGGAAACCAGTCTTTCTGTTTGGCTTATTTGCACAAATATCAATAAATGCACAGCAGCAGACCCAGCTGGGTCAGGCAGCAGACTCCCTAAGTGTGATAGAGGGTCCCTGAGAGAGGGACTCGACATACTCTAGATGACACATCCCATCCTATTTATTCCATGGCCTCAGAGATGAGTCCTCAGTGATCTCAAAAGGGACACACTGTTGGTAAAGGAGGGACAAGGGATGAGAAGTGGCTGACTACATTTTATATTTCTGAGTGTGTGTGTGTGTGGAAGTAAATCATGTTGTCAAAGATGAAGAGAAGTGGTATGAAAGTGGGAAAACAAAATCCGTAATCATGTAGAGTTTCGATGAACAAAATTAAACACTTTGTACTAAATAAAATTATATGTAAATTTAATTTCATGTCCTTCAGTGTAAGGTAAGAAACTTAGTGACCTTACAAGAATAGGAAGAAATCTAGCTAGGCCAGTATCAGTGTTTCTGAAACAGCTCTTCAAAGATTCAGTAGATGGAGTTGTTCTTTAAAAATCTGAGGGCCGGTCTGGTGGTTCAGTGGTAGGTAAAGGTGTTTTGCTGCCACATCTGATGACCTGGATTTAATTAAAACACAAAGGCCAAAGGACTTAAGAATCCCTATGCTAAAAAAGAAAAACGATAGAGAAAATCCTTCTTGCTCTAAAGATGGTAAAACAGCTCTTAGAGGATTGTGACAGCGATACTGCTCTTCAGTCTTTATGGAAATGAAGCTCAAAGACGTCTGTGTCTCTCTTTGCCATAGGATAACTACTTAGCAAGGGAAAGGCATTCCTGGTTACATACAAGAAATGAGTTAATAAGTTAACCCGGCTACATGCTAAATGCTAGACACTAAGTGCTGCACTTCACCTTTAGAACACAACCTACTGTTTTTAGTTCCACTTAGTTCCCTGCCTACTAACTTGTAGGCATCAGAGGGGCTCGAAACAGTATATGCCCAAGATCAAACAGCTAGTAACCTCAGAGCAAGGATTCAAGACCTGATGTGAAAGCCCTTGCTCTGACTGATTCTTCTATGCTACTCTAGTTTTAGGAACAGTATAATAGATGAAGTACAGTATCTTCTCTACAGAGAATTTTAAAAGAGAATTTAAAAGTAGCGTGCAGAGTGCGAGAACTAGAGGTAATGAAGAACATCTGGCTGAGAGATTCATCTAATTGGGCTGGATAATGAACTGCAACCTCTGCTGGGACTGACGGCAGCATTCAGTCTCAAAAATGGGGGAAGGAGTACTGTGTTCTTTGGGCAAGCACCCTTGGCCAAACCCTTCATATCAAAATCACTTCCTAAAGCATGGCATTTGTTAACTGGCAGTTGTTTCCTCAGGTAGAGTATATAAAGGAAAAGGTCAACTGAGGGAGGGAAGAAAATACTTAGCCATTCTGAGATTGGAATAATCTTTGTGGACTGTGGTCAGAGTGGTCGCCTGTGACCAGACAAGAAGGTTAAGGAAACAAAACAAAGCAATAGATACCTGGCCAAATGATTGAATGTTGGCTGGACCAGAAATTCTGTTTTATAATGAAACATCTACAGAAAGAAATGGGTAATTTACTATGAGGATGAAAGTTTCAGGGATGGAAAGATGGCCCAGCAGTTAAAACCACTGGCTGCTCTTACAAAGGACCTGGGTTCCAAGAACCTATACAGCATCTCACAACCACCCATAACTCCAGTTCCAGCAGATTCCCTCTTCTGGGCTCTTCAGGCACCAGGCACTCATGTGATACACATATATAAATGTAGGCAAAACACTCATAAAAATAAAGATAAAAAAATCTTAAAAAGTTATTTTTAAAAAGGAATTTCACGCCGGGCGTTGGTGGCGCACGCCTTTAATCCCAGCACTCGGGAGGCAGAGGCAGGCGGATCTCTGTGAGTTCGAGGCCAGCCTGGGCTACCAAGTGAGCTCCAGGAAAGGCGCAAAGCTACACAGAGAAACCCTGTCTTGAAAAACCAAAAAAAAAAAAAAAAAAAAGGAATTTCACTAAGTGAATATAATATTCTTATTTCAACCTTAAATAAAGAAAAAATCAAAATTAAATGAAGGAAGTGGATTTATAACACCAGTCACTTGAATTTGTTTGGTGTTTTTCCCTGACACCAAAATTTACAGGTAAAGACTGTGAAATATTGGCTGTATACAACATCCCTGCACAAAATTAAACTGGTTGGCAGTTATGCTAAATTCAAATACATAGTTCAAGCTGCAGTATTTTTATCTTAAAGAATATTCATGTAGGATTCGTGACCTCCACATGTATGCCATGGGATGCACTTCCCCCAAACAAACACATAACACATAAATTAAAAAAAAATTAGTTATTTTAAAAACCACTTAAATAAAGAATATTCATGTAGAGGAAACTTTCCCCCACATTCTACATTTAAAACTTTACTTCCCTCTTTTGATAAGCTGTCTTTGCTTAGTTGTTAAATTTCAGACACAAGAAGGGGCTAAGGCAACTTCTGCCAATCCTTAAGTGAGAAGGACCTGTCCCAGGGCAATTTGTAGCTACAAGTTTCAAGAGGCCAAGGGAGCACACAGCTAGAATGCCATTGCCTAGTAAAGAAACATAGCTACATACATTAAAAAGAGGATGAAAGCTGCTGCTGCTGCCGGCGGCACACATCTTTAATCCCAGCACTCAGGAGGCAGAGGCAGGTGGATCTCTGTGAGTTCATGGCCAGCCTGGTCTACAAAGCGAGTTCCAGGACAGCCAAGGTCACACAAAGAAACCTTGTCTCAAAAAAACAAACCAAACTAAATCAAGCCAATCAAAAAAACAAAAACAGGGTAGAAAAAGACATTATGCACTTCAGGACTGCAAGAAACGCAGAAGCATATTTCTAAGTAAGGAGAAAAACGTAACTTTGTATTCCTAAAGAATCTAGATTACAGTGGGAGAAAACAGAAATCCAGGTATTATACTGTCCTTGGTGATTAGGCATTCCCCATTTCTATCACACAGAGCCCAACACTGGGCAATACTGGAAACAGTAAATCATACCTGGAAGCCATTCCCCTGGGACATTAATCCCAGACACAGATCTATGAATACAGTAGCAAGGTTAATTCTCTCCTTATGAATATAAAAGCACAGTAGACCAATTAGCAAAACAGAAGAGCTTAGGCTTCTAGTTCTTACTGATTAACTACAACCATCAGGCCATTTTAATTCCAGCTAATTTTCCATCTAGACTGTTGTGCAATGCCAAGTAAAACTGTAGTCAGCTATTTGTTTTCCCTCTTTCTACTTCCTATAGTTGAAATGGGCAGAGTCTGGGGAAGGCCTTTTGTTCAAGTCCATGAGACAAATGCCAAGGAGGGCTGACCTTTCTGGTCTTTCCCCTATAGACCTTAATTGGAGAAAGGGAGAGACAAAAAATTAAAATATCAGAAAACGCCTTTTGGTTTTGTTCATTTTAAATGTTCACTTATAAATAAGATCTTATTTCATTATTGCCTCAATAACATACATTATATGTATGTTTGACAGAAACAATAATTTTACTGTTGGTAATACAATTCAATCCTCCAATTTAACACATCTGGTTTGATGTTTGCTATTTCTGGCTATCTAGCAACAAATCTTTTCTAATAAAACTCACCTTTCTTTTTCATTTTTTCATTCATTCATTCATTCATTCATTCATTTATTTTGGTATTAGAATCTTGGGTGTTGCACATGATAGACAAGTTCCTGCCATTGAGGTATGTCCCAAGACGTGTGGCATGAGTCATGGCACTGAGTGGAGGTCAAAGGACAACTTTTCTGGAGCTTGTTCTCTTATTGTTTCTGAGGCAGGGTTTCTCTTGTTTCTGCTGTTACGCTTGTACTACAGGCCATCTGACCCGGGGCTTCCAAGAGATTCTCCTGTCTCTACTTCCTATTTCATGAAAGGAGTGCAGGGGTTATAGATGAGCACTTATGTGGGCTCATGTGGCAATAAGTGCTTTCAACCACTGAGCCACCTCCCTGAACTCTCTTTTTGCCTTTATTTTGAGACACTATCTCAGGGATGCCCAAAGCAGACCTTGAACCCACGATCCTCTTGCCTCAGCCTCCTGAGCAGTGGAGAGGATAGGTCTGCACTATCAGACCTGGCTAGTCTATTTTTTTGGAAACTCTACCAAACGTGGACTTGGTGACCTTCAGCTCAGGAACTATGAGAGGCTGTGAGGGAAGCTGGAATGTGGTTTATGTCTGGCCTAATAGAACCTTTTCCCTGAGGCTAAGAATCTTAAGCAAGTGAACCAAAGGAGGAGATATTATAGGGTATGGTCATGTTTGCTGTGGGGAGTTGCAAGTTCTGTACTAGTCTAATTCTGCTCCATGGCCTTCCTAGACTATCCTTGATTTTAGCTCTTCTCTGATCTTGGTCCTTTAGCACACATCCACTAAGTATACTCTGACACTGTCTAATAAGTATTTTGCTTAAGATAGGTTAAAATTCAGTTTGACTCTCAAGTATCAAATGAAGCCAGAGAATCGAATCATTTGCCACAAACCACACAGCTGATTAGCAATAGAGCCAAGTTACTAAGCCCCCAAGTCACTTGACACCCAGGATGGCATTTAACCTGATAGATATTATTATCACAGGATATATTACTGTCCTAATAGTGTGAAGCATTTAAAAACACATCTAAGGGTGGATAGAGAGATGGTTCTGTGGTTAAGACTGCTTGCTGCTCTTGCAGAGGACTGGAGTCTAATGGGTGACTCACAAGCACCTGTAACTCCAGCTCTGGGTATCTGACACCCTCTTTCCACAGGCACCCACATGCACCTTTGCACACACATGTGCATACTCACATATGTAAATAAAAATAAACAAAATTTAATAATAATAAAAATCATTTTTAAAGAAAAATTAATATGTGAAGAAGCAAATTACTACAAATAAAACAAACAAAATGTATATCTGGTCAGTCAAGCGTGATGGTGTGTACCTATCATCATAGAGCTTAGGAGGCTGAATCAGGAGAATGGAAACTAGCCTGAGTTATAGAGAATGACACTCTCTTAAACAAATAAGCCAACCAACCAAACAACCAAACAACCAAACAACCAACTACCCAAACAAAAGCCCAAGTGCCAGCTCTGGCCAATATGTGTACATAGAACAAAGGTAGGGTTTGATGGCAATGTTTGCTGTTTGTTCTGCTTTTCAAGCTTTTTGAGACAGGGTTTCTCTGTGTAGCCCTGGCTACAGCCCTGTGTAGTCCTGGTACTTGCTTTGTAGACCAGGCTGGCCTTTCAAGCATTCTTAAACAAAGTTCAGGTCTGAGTGGGAAAAGATTAAGATATATTCCCACGAGGTAAATATTTTCATATTATCCAAGTTGCTCCCTTTTCCATTAAGTTTCTTAGGTATTAAAATTGACTTTAAAAAATACTAAAACTAGCTATTAAAACCAGAATGTTGGCAGGGTATAGTGGCACATCCCTTTAATGCCAGTACTCAGGAAGCAGGGAAGCAGGTGCATCTCTGTGAGTTTGAGGCAAGCCTGGTCTACATAGAGTTCAGGTCAGTTAGGACTACATTGTGAGACCCTGCCTCAAAACAAAATAAGACAAAACAGAACCATCAACGAACCAACCAAAAGCCCCCACATACCCACAAAACCAACCTAAAATGTCAGGAAGACCATTGGCCTTTAAATGAAGGCAGGCAAGTGTACCACAGTGAAGAAGTGGATGACTACCCAGTCCTTGGTTTCTTTATGGTATTCTAGGAGACTAAGAACATTTCTTTCTCCATATTATCTGACCACATGCCCATTTCATCTCTTTACAGAGACTTAAAGCATTTAGCATTTGGTTTATGTTTTAGAAGAACTACTAAACATGAAAGACCAGAGCTTCATATAGTAGCAGGTGGGCCCAGTTTATACCTTTTGTGAGACTAGTGTAGATCTAAAATAATTTTGACTTCAGGACAGAGAAGAGGATGTATTCTTGGATTCCTTCAAGTTGCTCCCGACTCTGACCCAGCAGCCCGGCTCCCAAACACTTTCTGAGTCAAGCCTGAGTCCAGACCTGCCTATGACAGCCTGCTGCCTAGCAGTCTCTGCAGCTGCCATGGCAAAGCTCAGTTTCGACCTTGTCTCTAGCAGCCATCCCAAAATAACTCTCCTAAACAACACAACCACCACAAAAACACTGAGTGTCCATGAAAGCAGGTGGTCGGAACACACAACAGGCCATAGACTTCTGGTAACTGACAGTGAGAGCGAGTTTTGTTTTTTGAGGAAGTCTTTCTCCAAGAAGAGGAGAAACTGCTTCACATTAAAGGAGCCCATTTCCTTTGCAGGCTGAGTTAACTGAGCTCATCCCTAAAGTCTAGATTCAAACATTCCTTTTGAAAGGAAAAAATTTGAAAGTTTTTAGACCTAGAAGTGATGACCTGAGCAGTTCCTTCCCAGCACTTAAAGTACTGGATATGCCAAGAAGACATGATCAACATTAGTAGAAAGTAAATTTAAAGTGATTGATAGGAATAAACAAAACAGTACAAAACAAAAGGAGAACCACTCATGGCAAGCTGCTTAGATCTGAACAACCATTTATTTCATTTTGTGATTTAACAAATGCTTCCCAGGCACTGAAGACAAACCTGCAGCAGAGGAATGCAAGTTAAGCTGTCAAACATTTGTTTAAGAAGTCAGATTCTGTTTTCAGTCAATCCATTTCCTCTTCTCGCTTAGAAAGGCCTCTTCTAGGGTTCAGGTCATTCTATTTATTGCTGTCACCTTTCGACATTCTTGCTACTATCAGTTACTTTTTCCTCAGTCTCTTTTACCCCGGCTTTTACTACAATTTGATGAGACTTTATTGTTCATTCAGATGAATATTCAACAACTTTGCCCCTAAACTTCTCATCATTCCAATTTTAAAAAACCCTCA